>JAAAKL020006824.1:0-17568 GCA_010016065.2 Carybdea cf. marsupialis auct. non (Linnaeus, 1758) | reverse complement strand
TTACATCTCACTTTCCACTTTATCCTTAGTATACTCTAAGATTGTCTTCAGGTATCTAGAGTCAAATTGTCCTATTTCCAAAACTTTTGATTAGTGACGTCATCACTTTTCCTCCGCATTGCTAAGAATTTCAGCAGTACATGTACAGATACCGTATTTCTGTAACAGCATTTATGATAGAATATTCTCATGAATGCATCAAGGTCACAACAATTTGCAACAAAATATCATATGAGTTCACCATAATCACATCTATCCATTTATAATATCCAAGCGTCATTGAATGTTCTATTCAACCGTATCAATATCTCAAAACGTTCACTTTTAAAACTAAACCCTTAAGGGTGCTACCGACACGTTGAAATACACAGCAGGATTGTTCATCCGTCACAAATTAAGCAGAGGAGTGGCAAGGATAGCTCATTAACTCGTATAAAGCCAACTAATTAACGAAGATTAAAATCACCCTTAATGAGCTTTCTCAACTGATGTATGGTTGCTACGTAAGACGTTACACACCTGACTTGACTTTTTCTGTAGTCCATGAACTCAGATACTGTGGCAACACTTTCGCCATATTTCCTACGCGGAAAAGAGAACAGAAATATATTTATAATTCAGAACGAATCGGTTCAACAGATTAGGGAATAAGAATTTCAAAAAAGTTGATCAGCGTTTTGTGCAGGAGGGCTGGCGCTGGCATTATTATCTCAGATAACGGAATTCCTCCAGAGGTCTTTATCTGTACACAAACAATGCGACTCCGTGTCTGAGAGTTAGTAACTGGGCTTGATTTTCATGTCATAAATGCAACTGAAAGTCTTAAAGTGTAGCTGTCAAAGGATTCTAGCTATAACTTGCGCAGAAATAAAATAAAAGAGCTACTTATACATTTCTGTTAACCAACTCAAATATGGAGAGAAGGCTGTAGTAGGCACATGACTCCCAATCTTTCCTGTTATCTCATGACTCGAGACTTCGCCAATCTTTTTGCAACTTTCTGACTTTCCTCAAATATATTCATGAATATTTTGAAGAAAAACACTTCCTCACTCAGCTAGTGATGATGTCGTAAATACATCATACAAAGATTCACCTACAAACAGCACCAAACAAACTACGGGAAAAAACACAGGCCTGTTTTGAGGATACAAATCACTATTAAATTGCAAGTAAAATATGCTTTCGAACCCAATCCTATCTTTATCATACTTTTAAACATATAAGCTTATTTTAAACTTTGAGTGCCAACACCATTACAACAATTGATTCTCTAAAGGTGTATTAATATGCATGTCAATTCATGCTGCTTGTCTCATTGACGTCATTGTCTCCAATAGCATAAATAGACTTGTTTCCTAGAGCTAATAGATAAATATACAATCTTTCCAAATCTCATACCTAAGTGACACATATTCACGGATCTATTACCATTAATATGACTGCGGGCCATTACTTGACTAATTATTACCATTATTACTAATTATTTATATTAACGCTTTTACTTTGTTATAGAAATACGCAAAGTAGCTGCACAAGTGTCAACACTAAGGAAAGCGTAGCTTAGTCTATGTTATTCGGGAAATGTCGAGAACATGCTACATGCTTAAAGCCACCTATCTGAAGGTCGCTTGTTCCTACTTGTGAAGAAAAAGTCTTGTATTTAATCTATGACGTAATGGGAAAGATGCGGCTGAAGGAGTTGGCAAAGAAGAGAGGTGACTCTGTAGGCCATGCCACTCACACATTTTCTAATCGACTACCATCAGGCAGTAGAGATTGCAGCATGGGCAGAAGCAACAGTGCTTAGTGATCGCCGTGTCTTACGAGTGAGGCTCCTGGTGCCCAGATAGCATCAAATATAGACCACAATATGCACATTAGACAGAAGTAACACCAAACCTTGCAGTGCCAGATTACTTTGTGTCAAGCAAATCAATGAAAACTAAAAAGAATTTGGACATCGAAGTAAAAATTCCAAACTGCCAGTGCTGGACAAGATGAATCTGAGACCAGGGAGGTATCTAAGGTTTCCTACAGTGGGATTCCACAAAACAAAGTAACCAATCACATCCTTATGTCAGGTACAGTGGCGAATTATCTGCAATCACTTACTTTCGAGGCAGTCTTGATATCGACCATTTGCTAGAATTTTGGAAATGTGTAGCAATAATAACAATACATAGAACTTCTGTGCAGAGCTCGCTACCCTGTCTCCCTTTCTGCAAGAGAAATTTTATGTCCTTCTCCAAAGACGTTCGGAGGCAGTACCTTCGAAATAT
Source organism: Carybdea cf. marsupialis auct. non (Linnaeus, 1758) (assembly GCA_010016065.2). Taxonomy (NCBI): domain Eukaryota; kingdom Metazoa; phylum Cnidaria; class Cubozoa; order Carybdeida; family Carybdeidae; genus Carybdea; species Carybdea cf. marsupialis auct. non (Linnaeus, 1758). The sequence goes on along the minus strand of JAAAKL020006824.1, from coordinate 15,286 downwards.
AAACCATGGAGCCTCGTACATCACATTAGACAGATTACATACCTTTTTCAGGAAATATCTGGATAACCTTAAGGCTGCTCTCTTTCCCTAAATAAGAAAAGAAATTGTAGACCCAAAAGTAGGTGAAAACGTAGTGTAATCAACCGTAATAAAAGTTGTGTCGGTGACACGAGGCTTATCTTTGAGGCTGTATGCTTTCTGATCTTTTCTATTGCTGATGTAAGCTGCACGATTGAGAATAATAATAATCACTTTATTCAGCAGTTTCTTCCCATTCTATCAACATTTCAAAATCTTTGAAGAACATACATAATAATAGGGTTTGGACGGGAGGGAGGGGGGCGGAAGCTTGAAGTTAAAAGTTACTCACCTTTGGCAAGCAATAAGAAACAATGAAAATGGTTAACAATCTTATTGGTGACCCTACACGGACTCCAATGACTCCACCTCCATCTGTTAATAGCCTTCAAGAAGGCTTCTTCTTGCAAGACACAGGGGGAAAGCCCTGAAGCCATAATCGGTAAAGTAAAATCACATACAATATCTAACTGCAATTGAGAAAATGACTACAGAGACCCTAAGGCTTTTCGCTATTTTATAATGTCAGCTACTCCACCGTCGAGGTTATCTGTGATGGCCTAGGTACATGCAAACATCCCTGTACTGATTTAATGTTATGCATGGCGACTCCAATGTATATGTAGTACTATGAACCAAAAATAGTTCAGTAATAGGTAACTATACTTAAGTACCTCGATGAGCAAGTGCACACGCCAGTTCACTGCCAAGGAAACCTCCTCCAATAATTGCAACTGATTCAACTCCCCTTGTCACTTTATCGAGTTTACGGAAATCTGCAACCTAACATGAGACAAAAAAGGAAGAGAAGTAATAACTACTTAATTCAAACTTGTTCCTAATTTGCCTTCCTCGTGTCGATAATAAATCACCCCGTTTTGATCTAATTGTCACACCCGGTCTCAAGGACAAGGATCAATAGGCTGAGATTTTCGCAAACTTTTTCTGCTGCTGTTAATTTTTATGCGGATACTTTCTCCCAAGACAACCTAGTCTTAACATTAGAGCTTGGGAGTTCCCATGGGGACCAAGGCTGTGCCAATGGGGGGGGGCAAGGGGGGTTGTCAAGAATGTGAAGAATACTATGAAGAATTTTGAACTGACAGATTTTCTAATCTTAATCAGGCATAATCAGAGTGCCACATAAGAATTTTCGACGACTTGCAAATTAAGGGACTCACGCCTGATCTTCGACGTGAAAGAGGACTTTAGGAGCAGATTGTTTTGTTCAACAAGCGTTTTTTCCACCTTCGAATCATATACTTACGTAGCCACTAAGCGTTAGTGTTTCCCCTAAAATTTTGAAATTTTGATCACCATCGCTATTTCTCTTCGTTGTACTTATGTAAAATTCCATTGAGTAGTCACATGACAAGCCTACATGAGTCGCACTGTCGAGGTACATTTGGATTTTGTACCACTGGCAATGCCTTCAAATTATTTTTTGAGAAAAATGGACGTGAACTAATAGCTCTTGAAAAGCTACTAAAAAATTGAAAAAATGTCACCACTGGTATTTTAAGTTAGAATTTCAAACTGACTTTGGGTAAATTGATGGGTTGGATGGTGGTACTTGCACCACTATGTCACATCGCACCGAGAACCGTAGCTCAGTTTGTGAAGCAGAGAACAGTGATTGCGAGCGTTCAAGGCTCTAATATCTCTGTGGTGGCATTTTTTAGCTCTTAGGTTTATATAAGTACAAATTAACCGCGGTTCTGAGGTCATGATCACCCTCACAATTGATTTGCAACAAAAGAAATAGCACCTACCGTACGGAAGAGGGTTGTTTTCAATTTTACGTCATCTGATGCTGATGCAAATTCCGACATGTTTCTGGGTTGTCCTCCTGAAAAATATCATAAAGTTTTATGAATCATACTATTAAAAGGCTATTCCTGTGAATTACCATGGTCGAAAAAAAATAGTAGCAACACAAAAAACTGTGGTAATGACCCTAACATTTCCGGCGTAAAATTTCCCCGGTGTAATAGGAACTTCGAAAGAAAATCTGAAATGAAAAATCATCGACATGTTCTGAAGACTTTTAAATTCGGCTTGTATGAGAAGGAAAGCTCGGCCACTTCCTCAGGACCAACAACTAGCCTGCACGAAAGCACTGGGGAACTTGGGAGGCATGCTGAAAAGGAGAAGATAGCATAAATCACATTACACAGGCAACAAAATTCTCTTTCTAGCCAAAGGCGTCAATGTAACACTGGCGGAGGAGTGGCCGGCCCTAAGACAGAATTCCCGGCAAAATTCATGATCAAAATTCGTTGGGTTTTTTCGAACTCCTCTAAGAATTTGTATGGTGAGGTTATAAAAACAATGCTAAATTGACGTGATTTCCATTGCAAATACGCTACGACCTTCGCTAAGGTGACACCGACTCTTTATGGAAAGGCTGCTTCTCGATTTGTCACAGTAAAACAATACATCAATACACAGGACCTCGCAAAATGCCTATAGGTTACCGGTTATTCGTCTACTATGAGAGAAATGGATTAGGGTCCTAGACAGAAGGAGCTGTTGGCATCTTAAAGCAACCAAACCCCAATAATATATCTTACTAGAGTGCTTTCAAGAGGAAGTTTAAAAATAAATCTTTACATTATTCCATCAGCGTCTATAAGTCGTTTCTTCGCATGTAAGAAATTAGTAACTAATTTTTCAAATTGTTCGACCGCAATCGAGGGCGACCCGAAGGCTCCCTTTTAGTATGGCTTCTGCCCAGAAGTAGGGAGGGGCGCCACTCCTCTCTCTTGTGTTTCCACAATTTGAGCCCAGTATGAGCTGGTTCCCATTTGCCGACCCCGGAAGGTTGACCCGCTGGGTTGGCGGCCAGCTTGATGGCTCGTTTACAAACTGATGAAACAGGCAAATTTTCAAATTGCCCTGAGTGGGATTTGAACCTAGAACCTTCTGCACTTAAAGCTGCCGACGGAACCACGGAGCCATCACGCCGCTAATAACTAAAAGAAACACTTTCTAAGGTCAAGCTTAACTCAATGCCCCTTCTGCTGACCATACATCTCTCTAACAAGATATTAGAAGGAACTATTTCTCTCAATACTCTTGCCATCTATCTGAATTTTGAGGCATGACATTTAGAGTAATGCGCATCTTTGTGTCTTTCTCAGTTTGATCAGTAGATCAAACGTGGGCGATGCTTCATGCACTCTAATGACCATGCCATTTGATACGCTCTTTAACTACTGATGGAAGTATCGGCCACACGTATATCCAAGAACGTTCTTACTTACAAGCCCTTCTTAGGTAGTATCTGAAGGGAGTAACTATGAGCAGTAAAGATGTCATTGAAAATGAAGGATCAAAAACACAGCTCATCTGCTTGTTCCATTGTGGGGTCTCGATGTGAAATTTGCGACTGCCAAAAGTGTGACCATTAGCAACCATTATCAGTGTTTGAATGTCGACACTTAAGCCGCCTATCACATGCTACTTGTGTTGGAAATGTACTAAGAAATCCATCTTCACAGCATTTAACAGTAACAAACTATAGAAAATGTCATTGACCGTTGGAAGGTAATGTGCTTGGAATATATGCTTCCTACGCAAGGTACAAATTTAGACGGAATTGAGCTCTGCCACAGAATTTTCACGGAAAAACAATAACAACTTGAACCGATACACAAAGAAAGTTGTAGAAATAATTCGTGAACCGAAATACTACAAAGTAACCTCCTCTCTGCTACTCAGGCTATTGGTGTATCGACGTAGCAGTTATACAGATTAAGGTCACGGAGAAAAGTACGAACAAAACGCGAGATAATTGCTTACCTGTAGCCATCAACAGTTTGTCGTACTTAATCTGAGTGCCATTTTTTAAGCGGACCTCATGTTCCACGGCATTTACTGACACAACCTACAAAGATAATGGCCATGGGTATTGGTAACACTAGTAATAGTGCCAAAGATCTACTTCATTTGGTGCATCACCTTAATGGATCTACTGAGATGGGCATGGGGGTTCTGACGGTTGGAAAGGACGGTATATTATTCATACCTGCAGGTTGATCTTATTTTACTAAATTTTCATTCCTATCCATTTTTCTTCATGCATGCGCCCCTAACCTTCTGGCAAAGGAGCACTGCCAAACCTTCCAGATTTGGGCGGCCGCCGGAAGTCTCGGAAAATATGACAAATGTTTTGGCTTCACTTCTCAAAAAGATGATTTCTAAAGCCGCATGATTCGATGCACGTTTGCTGGAGCACACTAACTAGAAGAATTTCAAACTGCATAAGTTAATTCATAACAAGTTAAATCTCGTTAAACTACGTAATGGACTTTCTCCCAAACTCCTTAATGGAATATTGAGAGCTTCTTCATCGATATCTGCTCCATCGATGGATCAACAACGACAATATCACACAGGGTAAAAGTGTACAGTGAAGTGCTCTGCAGATTTCCAAAATACTACTTGACGGTGCAGAACACCCTCATAAAATAATAAACAATTCCATAACTTGTTCTATATCATCCCCAGTGTTCGCATCGTTTACATTAACGATAGAGAATCTTAATGAAGAACAATATCGACGAGGAAATACCGTGGTACTACAGGGGGATCGAACCCGTGGTGTTTCATTGTCTCCACCCTGATGTGCATACCGCTACTCAACGGTCCCATACTATCCGAAAGAAAACTTGGACATATCATATTTTTCTTTCACTACAGAGCCCCAAACATGAAGAGAAAGAAGAATCTTGATTATTGGAGTCTTACATTTTACATACGTTTCCTAGATTTTTTCGATTCATAAGGCAAATCTTACATAAAACACGAAAGGTGCAATGTCTTCCCTTATAAAGTAAAGAGATCCAAACACGACATACGTGCTTGCATAGTTCTTCAAAGTTTGCACCCGACACTATCTAATTTACCTAGTCATCCTACAATTTAACCCCCTCCACCACTGCATAATTGGTACAAGAAAGTAAAGGGCTTGGGAGGGTTAAAAAAACGATAGCTTGTCGTATTGTGATAATCAGAGGCTTTCCCAATTTCTTTCTTGACAACTAGCTAATAATAAGTAGTGTGATGACAGATTTTTACCCACAAATTAATAATCCCCATTATACGCAAATTCGACCTAGTAGGGCTGTGAGATCTATAACTAGCATCAGTAATATGTACAAACACAAACTGACAAGCCAGTCACAAACAAAAAACTAAATTTCATTGTCAGATATTAGATTGCATTTAATAACTATGTCTACCACTGGGATTTTGTACAAGAAAAACCCCTGGGCGTATGGTTTGGGAAATGAATTTACAAATAAAAGTACTGATCACCACCTGTTAGAAATGATGTGGCTTCGCTCTTTTTTATGTCAGCAAATTAAACTGATGTAACTGTGACATGAATACGCATTCAACATTATTAGATGATTAGTTTTCCAAAAGATTAGAAGGCCTGCTAATTGACAAAAACTTCAAGTCAATCGAATCCGACTGCTAACTTCCTTAATTTCGTTTCAATAAGCATACTCCAAAGCAACTGAAAAGTTCAGGTCACGAATTAATTAACTCTGTTTCTTTATTCTTATCAACGAGTTTCAATAGGACAGGGGAAAGTGTGACAGCGGCTGCAAAGCTTAACAAATGAAAGAAGGACGGACAGACAGACCAGTGGAATACAGAAAGGAATGACAGAACATGAGAAGGCCGAAAAATGGGTAGATATTAAGAAAACAAAGGAGGTGGGATGAAAAACGAAAGCGAGAATGAAGAAAGAAAAAAACGAAAGAAAAAGGAATAAAGAGTGAGGGAAAAAGCAAGAAGGTAAGCAGAAAGAAAAAGGAATAAAGAGTGAGGGAAAAAGCAAGAAGGTAAGCAGAAAGAATTAGGGCAGGCAGAAGAATTAGGGATGAAGGTTACATGAAGAAAAGACAAAAGGAGTTCTGAAGGGCACACTTATAGATTGACGGATGAATATATTTGTTAATCAATTGGTTGATTTGTTGATTACATTGGTAAGAAATTGGGCTGAAGGTTGAATGCAAGAATGGTTATTATGGAGTGTATCACAATGCACCAGATGTTATCACGACATTACAATAATTGGCACACTGACACTATACTTTCACTCAACATAAGGCATCACGACAATTTTGCAAATCTGGTACCCAAAGTATCACTTACTCGATGTCCACTTAAAACTGCCACTCCTCCCTTCTCAGCTGATGGTAACTCCCTTGCATCAACATAGTACGAATCTTTCTCAAAAAAGACACTAAAATCAGAGATAAAAACTTTGATTGGAGTCTACGGCAAGGGTGAAGTTAACAGTACGTTTCCGTTGATAGCACCATGGCAACAATACAAGACAGAAACTCATTAGACGAAAGACACCACAAAAGGACGTGAGTTTAGACAGATGTTCACAAAATATGTTAAAATTTTTGACGTATTTGCGTTCTGTGCAACTCTGTCTCCTAGTTACCAATTGCAGTAAAGTGTACTTGAAGAGAGTTTCATATTTTAAGGTGCACACAATAACTGTTCTTCAATACAACTAGGAGTACGCTTATTACAAATTTTTTTCCGCAAGTGTTACTTTTGAGATTCCTAAGATTCAACAAACTATTATTGTTACTTCCATCCATTTTATCGAATATTTTACATCCACTTTAAATATTAATACAATCGGTTAAAGGTTGTTGAAACGAGTCTGAGGTTACATAATGTCAAATGGAGGCTATTTTACAATGTCTAGAATGTCTTTTAGTATAAACGGTTGTGCTTATTTGGCATTACGTGCTAAAATGATGCTGTGTAAATCAAATAATTACGGTAGATACAAATTGGTCAAGAAAAAACTTGCCTCAAATAAACGAAATTGACTCGGCATTGTAGGCTAACAATGGCAACGACCAAACTAAGTGTGCTTGACTGCTGTATGATAAAAAATTAAAACAGACACTGACCTTCTTTGCTTTCCATTCCACTGCTGAAAGTGCAAAGTGTCCCCAACAGAAGGGTCATCACTATACCACAACTCTTTCGACAAGGGCGGTCTCATATATGGCAAAACTTCTTCCTCACCAATGACCAGGATCTGTATTTGAAGAGACGAAAAGGTGTCACTTATTCACCTTCAAACATTTATTTTCTTTTAAAACGTACAAATGGGTGAAATGGTACATTGTTGATATGCCATCAACATTCCATTTTCTTTGGTATTATTAGCTCTCTTCATGATATTATCAGCTGTTAACTTTTCCAGCATGCTTCCCTCTTTTCCACTAGTTGTCAAAATATACAGCTACGCACAGTGGCATCTGTCTTCCAGTCACCTTGTATATCATTGTCTCGCGCTTCTTGCTCATCTATTGTTGGTGACTGCCTTCTTATTTTGCACAGGCTAAACAGTAATTTTAGCTTACTGTGATACTTTATCTCCCTTTTTCCATGAGGGGCAACGCCCAGGTCTTTTGAATTTCTTCATGTACGTCAATGGTCTCTGTTGTGCGTATATTTTCAAGCATATGTTACTGTCAGCAATTTCTTCCTGTCTATTTGTATTGACTTTCAGTGACTGCGTCTGCAGTCCTTCCACAGCAGTTCTGTCTGCTACAAAAGTTTAAGTTATCTTTTCAATGAAAGTCTCATATACCCTTCTGTTCAAAAGGCTCTCTTCTCCGACTCCCTTGGGCTTTATCAAGGTCCTTCGAGATAGGAAGAATTTGCACCGAATGCATGTTGGGTAGGGTTTTTCTCCTTCACTAAACTAGAAACTATGTTTAATGTTATAATTGACACAATATTCATGTTCCACCAATGGCTCCTAGGCCTTGTGGATGTCTTTGGCTGGCAGGCTAGTCTCACGTGGATCAGATCGATGAAATTAAGATGATTATTGAGCCGTATCTGCATCTACAGTCATTGCAATAATCCAGAATATATGGATCAGGCATGTTGTCTGTGCCCTTGCTATCATTTGATTTCCTCAGTACCATGTTTTGACCTGCAATGGCATGAACTAAGCCCAAATTTGAAGATCAAAGCCATTCTCTGCTGCAGAAAACTATACTGTTTACATTGCTTTCTACACTCCATCATTTTCAAGCATGTGGTATTTTAGGGGTTATATTTACAAACACGACAGACTCCTATATATGCTAGTATTATATGACCGACTTCACCTGCCATCATCAATCTAAGTTTAATCAATCTGCCTGATGGCTGAGCTACTTCATTCACATAATTTTTTTGTTTTCTGCATTCGGAAAGATCTCCACAGTATTCCTATTCTACATGCCACTGCAGCAGATAGCCATTAACTAGCTCCCTGGTGCATTTTCTTTTTCATTTCATCTGATGTACATAAAAGATCATAGTCTCTCCTTGTCTACAGACATCTCCTAGCTTACCATACAGACCAAGAAACATTTCATTGGATTTCAATTGGAATGAACGTTAACAACTTGCAAGAACTTTACATTACACAAACTGGAATCCTGTAAATGTCAGGAGGTTACACTCAAACAATCTTTGGTACATGTAGGATATTTATGACAATCACCTGCACAGGGCACACAACAGTGTGATCGCCTAAGTATGAGGCCTGCTTCCTCTCACTGAAGCTTTAGTTTAAGTGTTTGATGTTTAGTAAATAACAGTGTTACCTTCCCCCATGACTTAAAGCATGCATTGGAAATGCTATCAACCTTTAAACGTTACGTCACAAAATGTTTAAAACATATTGCATAAATACATTGTTAACACTTTTTGTAGAACATGGGTTATCAAGATGATCGGTACTTCTCCACATGTAGCCTTCATAATCCCCTGTCTTCTTTCAAACAAAGAATCTTCAAAAAAACCATTTCTGAAACGTACCTTAGCAGTAGGGTCCCTCTTTCTGATTGCACGACAGGCAGCATGTGATGCAGTCCCTGCTCCAATGATGATGTATGGGACATGCTGTGGTAGAGGTGGAAGTTCTAAAACCAAGCAAACATGAGAAATAAATTTTAGGTTGGAAGTTCATAATATGTGATGATGAATGGAGTTAAGTGCATTTTAATATAACTGGCAATGTATTGTGTAGTACGGTAAATTAAAGAGTAAAATAGGTAAAATTAACATACTTCATGTAAGATGTGGCTGAAAGCAGGGCACTGACGCAGATAGGATAATGAGAGATGGAATATTAGTATATATATTATATATACTATATATTATATTAGAGGACGATTACAAACATGGGTAAACTGCATACCATGTGAGAAGATCAACACACTCACATACTTATGTTGATATTATACTGAGTTGAGTTATATACTGAGTTAGTGTGCAACTCAACACACTGATTGTAATGCATGTAGCTAGGTCAAATGGGTAACACAGAGGTACTAAAGGGGTGATAGTAGTAACTAGAACATAATGTACCCAAAATGACTCGGTCGCGTATAGTCAAGCATTGGTAGTGTAAAATGGAATGGTACAGTAAATTAGTACAGCATAAAACATAGCATACAACAAGAGTTCAACTACAAATTTGGCCAAACGACATTGTTCTTAATAGATCATGTACAAATGAAGAGTGAAAAAGGGCAAGATATTATACTATGGGATGGAAACATAAATGTCTAAGCAGGGTGATCATCTATAAATACAAGTTCCCATTTCTTTAATGTCAAGCTACATTACCCTGAGAACACTTGTGCTAGCTTTTAGTTTAACTATATTCAAAGTGTGAATGACATTTAGGTATATCACTTACTTGTTTTGCTCATGTATAATGCGTTTCAGGAGGGCAAAGTTAACTGGATATGTCTACATTCAATCCGTAACGACCATATTTCATAATCAATTCAAAATAGTATAATTCAAAATAATACCTTTGGAAGGCACTGCCACTGGAATTGCAGTAGGTTCATCCTTCTTCCCTCCTGCAGGTTCCACTACCACCTCTTCAATTAGTTCTGCTGGTTCAACTGTAACACTTTCACCTTTTGGCTCTGATATAGATTCTGCTTGTTGAACAGGCTCTTGCTCAAGGGCAGGGGGTTCAGGTGCACTGACACTTTCTTGAGCCTCTAAAACTGTTTCTTCTTCTTTAATTGCTTCTGCTACAACTTGGACACTTCCCTCATCTGCAGGAGGTGTCTTGGTATCCTCTTTATTACTTGATGTAGCGGGCTCAGTAGTTGTGTCAAGGGGTACCTCCTTAGCCTGCTCCTCTTCAACAAGTTCCTCTTCTGACTGTGTTTTTTGATCCTGTACCTCCTCTGCAGGTTCTGTGTCCACGTGGACTCCTTCTCCCACAGCTTCTTCAGCCCCTTCCTCTTGAGATGATTCCTTAGTAATATCTTCAGTCTTTACCTCCTCAACTTGCACCACTTCTGTCTGCTCCTCCTCCAACTGTGCTACTTCTGCCTGCACATCTTCTGACTCTGTTTTTTCGGTGGGTACCTCAGGTGCATCTTCTTCCTTTGGAATTAAAATCAAACAAATTTGATAAGTTTTATACACAACCTGGACTCCAACGAGGTCCTTTATAATAAGTCCAAACACAGCATGAAAAAGGCAACTTATCAGATCTTGGATTCAAATGCTTTTTAAGATAGGAGTTCATAAACTACATTAACAACTGTACAGTTTTGTGTTGTTTTTCATTTGATGGAAGCTAAAATGGGCTTTTTACCATGAATGGTGATTTATCTATGCGATGACACGTTTTGCCATGACGAAAAAAATGACAGATATCCTTGATCAAAAAGATGAGTGAAATGTAAACAACAATAAGTGTTTCACTATTACACTATTTTTCCTCATGAAAATCTGTACCTCTCACCATGTTTAAGCTTAGAGAGGAAACAAATTTCCTTCACAGTGTTGATCAAAAGTGTGAAGATCATAGCTAGATAAAGGAGAAACAACAGAGCCATTGCAAAATTGAGTTATGCAGTAGGACATCTTCAAAGTGGAAAACAGTTTGTCTTTGATCAGCAGCGCAGAGATTTCACACCTTGATATTATAACAAATGTAGTCTTCACATCAATTCTTCTTTTAAGAGACGTCTAGTGTAGCTGTTAATGATGGTTTCTATTTTGTTATTGTTAGATACATGTTGATAAAGTTGTTGGTGGGTTAAAGTAACTGTTAAAGAAGAAAGGTATGTTCTGGTGCAGTATGATGCTATCAAAGTTATGTTGCTATAGCAACTGTTGCTGATGTCAGTTGAGAGAAGTTAGCCTTTGGACAATATATCTTATAGCACAGTTCTGATGAACTTTTGCTGGTATTGCATGATAGCCTCTTGTCCGTTCTACAAGTTTTGAAGTGTGGCTGGTGTGTACATTAATTACATACATATCTGGTCTTGGTTTGGTTGTGATTGTCACCAGACTACTGCAAATGAGATTAGTGCACTTATTTTTGTCAGTTAAGCCTTTAAAATTTAAAACTGAAATATCAATGGGCAGGCTAAGGAGGTATATAAAGTTCTGACAAATGGAAACATTTACTAGCCAGCTATAGTCTTGCTTTCTAATGCTGAACTGATACCTAATTTTGGTATCATTATGCCTTTATGTAAGGTTTTAGCATAACAATTTCATGAAATACCATCAGTAATGTGATTAAATAACCTGAAGCCCCTATTCTTATAAAGTCCTTGTAATTGGTAAAAACAACCTTCCATCTTTGAGTGGGGAATCTATTCAGAAACAGTAAAATTTGGCAACATTTATGACAATCCAGTATGTGTTGTATGAAGATATTTTGTTAAATGGATCAGAAAGTCAGTAATCTCAGGTTCAGTTGTACTTGCCATTTTGAGTCATACTTGCCATTCTGATAGATTTTGAGCAATGGCTATAACATAATAGGGGAGCATGCCCTAGATATCCCTTAAATTCTCACTAAATATCTCTTAAACAACTACAAAATATTAACTAGTCTTTAATTGACTAGTAAATTTTAAGTAGTTTTAGGATCTTAGTGATTGTAGAGGAAAGGAAGGTTTTCATGCAACCATGCCCTACAATGTCTCCTATCTACGAGGCTCTTTATTGTTTATCATCCTTTATGACTCCAATAACTTTTAGCAACATAATCAGCATAGCTGAACTGGTTTGCAGCATGGGTTGATCCTTTACATTAGATAAAAGCAAAATCATCAGCAACTATGGATTTGCACTATAAGGGCAAATGTGATTTTAATTTCACTTCCCTACAGTGACTATGAGTTTGGTAGTATCTTTACAAAATAGTAAGGTCAGTGCATTGAACAAGACTTTCTAGTTAGTTTAAAATATTAAAATAACAAAAAAGTGGGATCATTGTCAGGAGAAAGTAGCTGGGCAGCCACAGCCCCTTGAATTTGGGGGGTGTAGTGTTAATAGCTCCATCATTACCTTTACATTCAAATTTGGCTCCCCTCTCCCCCTCTCAAATATTTGGGGTCCTATGCGATAAATAATATTTCACGAAGCTACAATTTACTGTGATCAGCTACACATTATATATTTGGGTGTAGATCCCATAGAAAAATTAATGGATTCAAAACAAATTTATCACTTTTTTCTCTTAGAGTTTAGTGTCTTGCCTTCAACTTCTGAGAGACCTCTGGTGTTTTCAGAACTCAAATCAAGAGTTAGCTACCTTTATTTTCAACAATCTGAGGCAGTATGTGTAAAACTCTAAGCATTTCATTTCATAAATATGTCATTGCAGCCATAGAAACAACACCAATTCAAATTTTTAAAATCAAAAATACTGAACAAACATAAGAGTTCCATACTCATAATACTATAAATACCTACAACATGGCCAACATATCCTTGGTGGCAGGGATGCGTTTGAGAGGGCTTGGGGGGTCAGCTCTTATTAAGAAGCAATGATATTATGAATATGCATATAAACCTGTTCCACATTTCGTCTATTATGCTAGCTTGGGCCGCCACCTCTAAATGTAGGAAATCACCCCTGCTTGATGAGGAAAGCCATTATACCTGGGAAATTTTGCCAGTGTATACAAAACGAATTTCCAAGGCAATATGGGCGAGAAAATGTGTCAAAACTCTCACAAACTGTACAGCTTTAAAGCAGGTTGAATTGAAGTATGAAGTGCAAGAAAGGGAGGGGGTTACAGGAAGAAAAAAGGCAGCCCAGTCATAAGGGCAGTGGCTAGTGAATGGGTTGTGTCAAAATTAGGCCATGAACAACAGGATGATGTCATGTTTCCAAATATTGTTAAAAACGTCAGGAAACTTCCTACCTCAAACAAAACATACATGCACTTTCTCGCCAACACTTGAAAAAGGTGAAACAGGAATATAAACACACCATTCTCTTTACACTTTGGGTTACAATAAAGAGGCTCCTTGTACTATTTTGAAACTTTCATTACGAAGGTGGGGGTGGGGTATAGGCTATCTAAGTCTATCTATTACTTGGGGGACCAGCACAATATTTTAATGCAGTTACTCAGAATTTCATATTTGTAACAAATAACTCGCCTTCAGTGATATGTTCAGTTTACATATTACATGGGGAATCTACTGGTTCCAGATTTCTAGAGCCCTCAAGCTATTAACATCTAAAGCTCCACAGGCAAATACGGCACCTTGACCCAACAAGAAACCAATACACCAAATCATCTTTAAGATCTTTCAGTGGTAACATAAAATAAAACATTGTTGCCAAAACCCTCAGATTCATACCTACTTGAAATTGTTCTCTGGTTGGATAGCAAAAACAATGTACACTACCTTGAATACTCAGTTAAGCCCTTCGGAGCTTATGTATAAGACATAATGGGAGGGATGGTGGTCAATTCTCATGAGGGGTGCATAAAGTGAACAACTTAATTGCAAAATAATGTCAAATAATTCAATTCCCTACAGCTGCCTCGAACATGTTGAGGGTTGGATGAAAATTACTAACAAAACAGACCTAAATAAGGCTTTTCAGCATACACACTTTAAAACAGTTCTGAACTGTAAATGGAACTCCTATAGGGCCATATCTCTCAGAAGGTCTAGTGGGCTGTGTTTGATTGAGTATTTAAGGTATTGCAATACAGAAAAACAAGAGAGGGTATTCCACTGTGCTACAAGTTTCATCGATGGAATATCTGTGCTTCAATTCATTATGCTCTTTAGGATTAACCTACATTTAACATACAGTGAACAGATTCCTTGAACAAAAGAGCTTTAAATGATACCCACATTTAGAACTGTTGGTGATGATGTACTTTCACCACCCCTTCCCCCACCTTCACTAGAATAACCCTAGGCATCCAGTGCTCCAAATACTTGAAAAAACCAATTCTATGATGATCAGTACTGAGTACTTAAAAAAGGAATTCCCTTTCTTTGCTGCCCTTAGATTGTGGATGATATTTGTGAACCTGTAAAAAACAAGTTGCCTACTTTAATCTATGGCATGCTATTGATTGGGGAGAAAACAACTACTTCACAAGGTCCTCCCTGTCAATACCAACATAGTTGAGAAGCAAATGTCATCAAGGCTTGCAGGCTGACAAATGCATAAAGGGGCAATCCCTGCACATGTCCACCCTCCTTCAACCTAGAAACTGTCTTAGACACACACTGTCTAAAAGGCATTGCAGTATTGATGTTATTTGCATCAAGGAACTGACAAAGGAAAGGCAGACACCATCAGGGAATGGTTCAAAAAGCAGCTCACAGATCCATTTGATGAACCTATTCATCCTTTTGATGGAGATTCATGGCCATTGGAGAAATCAAGTAAAATCAAATCAAATCTCTGAAGAATGGACGTTCATCTGGAGCAGACAGCATAAACAAGCTGTTCCAATATGCGGGTGATGTCATATATGATCCAATTGCTACCACTATCAACTCTGCCTTTGAAATACATGTACCCATTGAGGCCCTAGGCCAAGGAACCCCTTATAGCACTGCCTAAACCAAAGAACCATCAGGTCAACTAGCTAACCTTTGACCTATAGTACTCCTAAACAGTACTCATAAAATATTACCCACCCTCTTTAGTATCTGAGACAAAAATTCACAACATCTTTGGACCCTGGCAGAATTCATATGAGGATGCAGTTGTACAGACATGGGATAAGTGCATGCTTGTATCCGTCACCATGTACAAGTGTGAGATACCCAAGAAATCGTAGTCAACTATTTTCATTACGCAGTTAAGGTACATTGCGTTTCATGCTCAATGGTA
>JAAAKL020006823.1:0-17569 GCA_010016065.2 Carybdea cf. marsupialis auct. non (Linnaeus, 1758) | reverse complement strand
TGGTATTTCTGATTTTTGTATTTATATCACATGCCTTATACTAGGTTTATTGTTATTTGATTTATGTCAATTGTCACACTAAATATTGGATAATAAAATATATGAGGATGTCCACAGTAAAGTTCAGTTGTGATGATATTTGATGCAATTCCTCGTAACCATTAGGACAGCACACCTGTTTCAAGAGTTTGGGTATTCATCATGTCCTCTAAAACTTCTGCCTTCTCAAATACAGTACCAGTCAGTACAGCTTCTGTGAACGTCCTTAGACATCCACAGACATCACAAGAGTCTAAAATCTTCGATGCTCGGAAACATTACCAAAGGTCTTCCGTGATTTGTATGCTTGATGGTGACCACAGGATTGTGCATGAATTTGGGAGTCATACATAAATATGTTTATGTTCATGTAACCAACCTCTGTCCATTTGCAGGATCTCCTTGGTTTCAATAACAAACAAGGCCAACAGAAAAGGCCATTAAAACCTCTATTGCCACATAACTGATCCTTATCTTATAAAGCCCAGGTCACACCAGGAACCATAACGATAACAATAAAATAAAATAAACTGGCCCCCATTTCCTTAACAGCAGGCATACCGCAAACAACAACAATAACAAGACTTGCAATCAATAATGAGAGATCGTTGGGATCGCTCTTCGAGTGATTTTCGTTTTGAGCCAATCACAGAACATAAAGACTATCCAAGATGAAGGAAGGCAGAACCGATGTGTTAACCATTGAAGTCGAAAGAGTTCAAGTTCTATATGACAAAATCAACAGGACATCAAAATATTTTAAGGATAGAGGAGATTTTTGCTGTCTGTCTTGAGACAGGCCTTCACTCTTTCGTAAAGCGGCCATCTATGTTACTTGGCAAACTCAAAAACATGAGAAAGACCCCACACATTGGAAGGTGAACCTGTAGCCACGTAACTGACAATAGGTAGTGTTCTTAGCTGGCTTTTGCTTGTTAACTAGTAAAAGATTTGAGTTGTTCAATGTTTCAAGGTTTAAAGTCACTGGAAATTAAAGATAAGATTTGAAGTACAATTTCCAACTAGTAGGCCTATTGAGTGGTAGTGTACTGCATTGATACCATTCCTTTCTTGCTCCGACCTTGTGCCTCCAAATCATGTATATCACATATTCTGTTGAAGAAAACACATCAAGTAACAGGTATTACAAAAAATCATGGGAGTAATACATTTTGAAACTTGAGTGACTTCATTCCACAGACAGAGATTCCTGTATACTGTTATGGGAGCTTTCTTTGTATATAAGTGTTAAGTCATTCTGTAATGTATAGATGTGTTTGTTCCTTGATTACCCATCTGTTGTAATTAGTGTTTCCCTTCTCAAGTATTTCTTTGTTTGTAGTCAATCCATGAACGTTACCTGCCGTGCAATTTGTGCAGATGACTGCATGTAAAGCTGAATGCCAGCAGTGACATAAGGCTGTAAAGTAATTGTACGCATGAACACGGACATTGTTTGAGAGATTTCTAGTGTCATCATTGGGTTCCATCCTTGAATAGGGCGTCTGTTTAACAATACCCTCCTGGGCCTCACATATGCTCTTCTAGTGGAGGTTACTGAACTAAATGCCACCAACAGAAAGGCAAGGTGGTGTTAAGAGTAAAACATTTATTTGCATAGGATGAGGTATATTATTATTTTATAAACTTGAGAGTACAAAAAGATATTTGATAAAGCAAATATATAGTCTCCTTGTATGATCTAAATTGATGAATTCAAATGGTATATTCCTAATTATATTTAAAATAAAATAGTATGCCTACATACAAACCTATATGATTACAATCAATGTTGATATCTACAGTAAAAATTTTGATCACAATACTAATCTATTTGAAAACTCAATTAAATCTGGATTTATAATCATGATCTGATATTGAACAGAATTCTAACATCTTCAAGAAATGTTTTATTCATGTTACCTTTATTAATGCTGAAATTGATGTTGTCAGTTATTGGTGCTACTTCCTGGCCTATGTTATTGGATATTTTAAGCTTGTACTTCATTTGTTAAGATCTGATAATAAAACTCAGATCAGGTTACCTCTATATCTGTCATATTTGTGTAATGAATACCAGTCCAACTATTTCACTACTTATGACAAGTACAATGCTAGATGTGTTATTGAGCCCACTTTCAGAGATGAGGACAAATGTCCACAAGTTTGAAATGTTTCAAGTGAACTCAGCAAACTGGTAACGCCACACCCCAATTTGACAGAAATGTTGGAATGCATTCACACATCATATAAGATTTTATTATGGACTACCTACAAGAAAATGTAGCTAACAAGTTAAGGAAGCGGATAGATGATATCCAATTTCATAAGCTTCCTTAAAGTCAGGCCACTAAAAGCAATGGATATTATTACTACTATTTATGTACCTTGACTTCAGGATGCTTACCTTAAATGTGTCCATTATTTTCTAATTCAATGTAAATGTTCATAACAACTTGTAAAGGATTGTTTCTAAACTTTGTATTCTTGATATATGAAGATTTTTTGTGCTGATTAACAGACTTCACTATCTTTAATGATGATGATTTGGTTCACTGGTTCAACTAACTAGAGATCATAAAAGCACCACTTTCGGTTGACTTTTAATTTAGCAACTGTTGACCTAGGGATATAGTAGTAATACAGCACCAAGTATCAAATTGTCTGGCACTGTTACATTTGGAAGCCAGCCTGTGAACTGTTGGTGGTCATTTTAACCCTATAACATGCAAATATATCTGAGCTAGGAAAAAAGCTCTCAGGAGCACAATTTCAACAGGTGTTAGTGATTGAAGTTTACCCTTCACAAAGGGTATTACCAAAGTAAGGTGAATTCAAGGAATACGTGATGTACTTATTCTTTTAAAACACTTGTCTTGTAGTAGTAGGTAACCAATTACCTACTGGCAACAATCCTTTAACTGCAAGCTTTCTAGACCTGATAATGGAGATTGCAATTAATCCACACCCCTCTTAATACTTGAGGACGTTGGCAATATTTAAAGTGGGGAGGCTTTATCAGTGTGGGCATATCCCCCGAATACCCCTTGTACAATGGCATGAAAAACACCCCACATTTTTCTCTTTCAACACACCTGGATACAAAAAACAGCTATAACGTCCCTCTATTACCAATAGAGATCTCAATGTCTGCCATCTTGATTCTAAACTGAATGTGTTTGGTGGAACAATATCTTTTGATGTATTGTTGGCTGTGTGACCTATTTTCCAACGATAAACAGTTATTGGTATCATTTTCGTTATCGTTCCCGGTGTGACCGGGCCTTAACACAAGCCTTGAAACGCTTGAGACCTTGTCCTGAGTTGTAATTCTGATGTTTGTAGATTGTCTAAAATCAATCTTCTCCCTTCGATCCCTGTAATGCAAGAGTTTCAAAGCAACAAAACAGAAGATCGATTCGTTGAGCTCTTTTGATGATTCTAAAACCAAACAATCAAGTATGACATAAACCAAGTTGTGAAGGAGCTTATCTGCCTGACTAGAAGCTTTTCCAGACACCATTACTCATGTGCATTATTGTGTAAACCTTTGTTATTGTCATGGCAGAAAATTTAAGCATGACCAACATTATAAACAGAATCAAAGACCACTGACAAAAAGTTTCCTGTTTTTGAAAACTTATTGAACTTCCGCCAGTCAATTACAGGGGGTTTAAAATCTATAATCACACTTTTGCTAACAGAAAAGTGAGTTGTTTTTTTTAAAAATTTTTTGGATTTTTGATGATTATGCATTGATATTTGCTTATTTCTTTGATCTCCCTATTCTCATGCTGTTGATTTTTAAGGTTGTGGTGGCCACAACCACCACAACCCTTTGCCTTGCCTCTGCTTGTGGGGGAGATATGAACAAACAATGGGAGATAAAATTTCTATGTGAATTTATCTAGATTTATCTCACACATTCTTGTTTGCAATGAGGGATATTGCCTTCATCTACTTGTACAATTAACACAGATTCCTTCAGCAAAGTGCAACTGAATCCTCTACCAGCCTAATTTCAACAAATGGTGTGAAAGGGAAGAAGAGTATACCTCATCACAATACCCAACTACCCACACCACAAATTTGCACTCCCTGTTATGATGACCAGCAGCCGATTCTGATTGCCACATAAGTTAGTCATCAAATAAAACTGTGCAGATGTGTTTATTTTCTTTGACATGTGCATATCAACCCATCGTATAGTAACAGAAATACTTCTGTGATGTCCTAGACAATTTTTAACTACTACCGTGAAAGTTTACCAACTGGGAAACTAGGTCTGTTGTAAAAATAGTGTTGACCTTATTATTTTACAAGTACATGTAATTATTAAAATGATCTCTTTCAACAAATATGGCCTACAATATGTAATACTGTTGGTATAAAACAGTAAAAAGAACGCAGCCATTGATGGATTCTAAGAACTTGTTGCAACAAATTTGGCCTTCAATATGTTATACTGTTGGTATACAACTGCCAAAAGAATGCAGCCATTGATGGATTCTAAGAACTTGTTGCACAGATCTGCTGCTGTTTCAAGTTTAAGTAGACATCTTGGTAACACGTGACAACCTATTTTAAATGGCAAAATCGATCGACTTATGAGAACCTCAGTTGAGATTGAAGTATTTACTATTCACTTGAATACAGACCATAAATACAACACTTCAAGTATGAGTTAGTTCTATACGTGGAAATAAGCACCTAAAAGCAAAATAATGAAGACTGTCAAATGTTTTAATCCTGTCAACGAGTCACACAGAGTAGCTGTGATTGCAGAGACACTGAAAAAGTAAACATTAGTACCA
Source organism: Carybdea cf. marsupialis auct. non (Linnaeus, 1758) (assembly GCA_010016065.2). NCBI lineage: Eukaryota > Metazoa > Cnidaria > Cubozoa > Carybdeida > Carybdeidae > Carybdea > Carybdea cf. marsupialis auct. non (Linnaeus, 1758). The sequence continues at coordinate 12,716 of JAAAKL020006823.1, read as the reverse complement.
TGCTAAGTACTAACTTTCGCGTTGAAACTCTTAAAAGTTTTTCATTTTAAATGACATCTTGCTTTCGTGTTTCTGACTCGGGCTGATGTCGAAGGCTTTCTGTTGCCAACATCAACATCGGTGAGGTAAACTTCCTGTACTTATCATGTTAAACAAACTGACACTTAGTTGATTACCAGGAGATTCCTCCTCTATTAATAAAGGAATCTGCTAGTTCCTGTATCACCAAGATGACTCATTCCACTTCATCTGATGATTGTCTTTCCAGTCGTAACGCTCGCTGTAGTAAAAATATGCTGATGCAAGTATGGACGGCTACTTTCTACCGGTCTATTCCAAGGAAAACGTCCCAGAATATGACATAAACCGAATCCACTAAACATGGTTTGGTGTACAAAAACGATCGCAACTTTTTATTGTTTGTTGTACTAAGATATATTGACTTTATACTACTCAACTCTGCGAAATTATAACCCCAAAACTAACTAGCAAATTACTTTCGGGCGGTATAGGATGAAAATCGTACGTCCAACTCAAAATTAATCGATTTTGTTTAAGATAGGCATCCCTTGTTAGTGAACAGAAATAACATACCTTGGCAAGTCTCCGTGTAGCTGCCATCTTTCCCTTTAGTCTTGGGGATACAGCTTACTAGGGAGACAATGTTGCAGAAAGGGGAACTTAATCGGAGAACTTCACCAAACTTCGCTTCAAAGGGAAAGTGCCAAACCAAACGCCGCCGCACACTCCCCAGCCCAGGCGATTTCCTCTGACCCAGATTCTTTCAACGATGAGACCCGGAATTTTACGAAACTTCAATAGAAAGCAAGACAAATTTGTGTATTTTCAGGGGGAACACATGACTACATCTTCAGTTTTTTCTCTTGAAATGGAATTACTAAAAGGGAGAGATATTGCCGAGATGTTTTTTCCTCATGAAGAGTCATGGTACCAAGGATCTGCGTGTTTGATAATATCTTGTGATTATGTTACTTTAGAATTGTACGTTCGTAATTGTAGATCTGATAAAAGAAGACAATACGAGCTCCGATAACACTTTGCAGTTGTTGACGACTATATTTGACCCGAGGATGAAAATTAAACTGTTGATATGTATCCATATATCCGACTATTTTTGAGTACATATCTCTCAACAATTGTCGTAAGGAGGAGCGGGTGCGGGAAACCATGCCACAGTATCAACATTGTGGAGATAAGTGGGAAGGCGAGAAAACTGCTGTCTTCGATTAGTACAGAGGAATATCGGAGGAGATGAAAAATTAATAAAGTACAAAATGACGTACCTTTCTAAAAATTTAGTGGGAGACCTGATTTTGCGATGGGTTGTTTTGAACAATCAAGTTTAAAGCATTTATTATTTCAAATAACCTCTGATTTTTTTAAACTTTCGACAATGTTATGTTTAAAGAATACTTTGATATAAACATACAACCACTAAATTTTTTCAATTTAGGCATCCAAGACTGGCAATGGAAGGTTCTATGTAACAGCTTGGGGTTTAGAACCCTAAAATTTTGTCAGTCACTGCAGCCCCCCAAAGAAAGCAGAACGAAAGACCTTTAAACAATATACCTACAATATACGTGCTGCGAGAGTTAGGTTAGAGATAATGTATATTTTATGCTTAGGGCCACACCTTGGTAATACAAAGCCCTTCCTCTCCCCCCACCACCCCTCCTCGCCACAATTTTCGTTCTATCATCTGTCCCTTGACCTCAGACATAGTTAACCCCTACCGTGGGTCAATATAATGAGTGATGGGAAATTACCATACAGTATAGAGGAATAGCCGTGAAAAATCGTTGCCCATCCTAGTGGCAGTCTAGTATATATACATATATAGAAAGAGACACTAAAGGAAGAGATTTGGAAATTCGCTACTCCGAGTTTCAGGTATTCACGATCATCATGCAAATTTCAGGTACATACATATATATATAAACATACATGCTCGACAAGTAGTGGAGCTCTGAATGGCTAGCCTGAACACAGCGCCGTAGTAGCTGGGGGTGAAGGGCACGTTCCCTCTCACTTTTCGACAAAGTATTTTTACGTAGAAATAAACAGAATAGATTTTGTTTGTTTAAACGATGGTGCACTCTCCGCCCATACACAGATTTAGAATCATTGATATGGTCCTGAATGGTATACACATGGTTCTAGCTTTGCCAAAATTAAGTTTAAAAGTTATAATATGAATAGAGTCATACTGTTGTCGAACAAATTATTTTCCTCTTTTATCTCGCATTCTCTGGAGATTGCGGAGGCTTAAGCTAAAGGGGTGCACCCCCAGCCCAAGTAGAATTTAAACTCACTTGAAAATTAGCTAGTTCTCTCCTGGTTTTATTTTTGAAATTAAGAGAAAAAGCGTAATCGCGTCTAAAATTCAAATCAAAGTTACCTAAGTATAACCAGACCCACTTTTTGAATGTCACCATATTCTCTTTCGTCAGTGCAGGTTGCCTCAAAGGAAAAGTAATAACTCCCTTGTGATCAACTTGCAGATCATTGTCTGCATTGCCTGTCTCTTTTTGAAGACAAGGCTATTCCTAGAAGTAGGGTACAAAAAATCCCCCCGATAACAACTCAAACCAGAGACATTGATTGCTCTTTTCTCAAAATTGACGGGGGTAACACTTGAAAATAAAAAGCTTGTAAAAGTGTGTTGCATAGAAACAACTTTGTTGCGCTGTTTGATCGTGTTTTGGCTGTTGGCTTCAGATCATACATTATTGACGATGAGGAATAGTACTATGATCAACCCAAACGTGGGGAATTGACTCAATAAGAAGAATAGGAAGACAGGACGGTAAGAAGAAACCAATAGGAAGTTAACCTGTACCTTACGAAGAGAGCAGTAACTTTATAGCACGAATAATGATGCGATGTTCACCTTTATAAAACCAATGACCGTTAAAATCAGAAACTATGCAAGTTTTCTTCCGAAGTATCGGTACCTATTCTGTAAGTAATGCATTGGTGTCATAGCAAAATGAAAGCTAGTTTTGACTCATAAGAAGTGTTCCATTGCCTGGAGTACAGAAATGGCACTGATGAAAGGAATCACTGCGGACACTTACGGTTCAATTACCGGAGTTGACATCGCTCACGAGCAAGGTGACGAAATGGGAGAGATGTTGATTCGGATTCAAGAAAATCTTCGTACTATGAAGGAGAAGTTAGTCGTTCTCGCTGATAGCAAGAACAAGTCTGACTTGGAAAGCCTGAAAAATATGATAGAAAAGACGGAGCAAGACGTGCTTTCAAACAAACAAAGATTAGTTCATAACAGGAATAACAAAGCTTTACAAATCGACTTTGCTAAAGACGAGAATGTGACTATCAATACCAGCCACATTAAGTTTCAAGGGAACCAAGTGCAACCCGCGCAAATAAATGGAGGGTTTGGAAAACCATCTCCAGGAAAGCAATTAAAAGATTTTCTCCGTTTAAAAGCAGTTATCAACCCAAGACATCAAGATACAAGGAAGATATTAAATGAAACGTATCATGTTCCATTACCGTACATCAGAAAGCGTGAAGATGCGGATAGTAGTGGTAAGGGTGTCTGCAACTCTAGGCCAAAACCCCTAGCTTTACCACCAATGAAGAAACCGGAAAACAAGGATCCAAATGAGCCTGAGTTGGACGGGCTTAAAAATTTCTTTTTTAAAAGCTCCTCTATTGCTGCAAGGGAAGTACCTCCTCAAAGTAGCTGTTCCCATGCAAAAGATGCAGAATATCGTAACGTTTTCTTAACATCGGTAACAGAAAGGGGTACTAAAGAAGGCACTAGACCCATATCCACAGTGACTCAATCAACTGGAAAGTCCTCATCTTTAGCAGTTGTTCCTCTACCAACACCTACTACCGACCAGAAAAATAGTTTTAGGCTAGTAGTTTATAAAGGAAAGCTATCGAAATCGACATACGAATTTGAACAATTTCAAAAGTATTACAGCTCAACCTGGGGGCCCATTTCTGTTATATTGCATCAATTAGAAAATCTGGCCAGGGAGTACACAATCCCAGTAGCATTTATTGATGTTGATGCTCTCGTCGATTTGGCTCTTTATTTTGAAGAGAAGTTAAATCCGACTACCAGCGACTTGCTAACTTGCCTTCAAAATAAGGAAGACGTTGAGAAGTTGTTGTTGATGCCTGGACGTAGGTATTTGGCTTCAGATGGCTCGGAAAGGGCTGCTGTAACTATTCAAGCGGCCTATAGGCGACATAGAGAGAGGACCCGTTATTTGAAAAAGCGTCGTCAAACGTGGGCTGCAGGGTTGATAGCATTGTCTTGGGTTATGACTTGTAAACGGACACTTATCAGAAAGCAGTTAATCAACTCACGATCTGCGCAGCTTGAGCGATTTAAAGTCAGAGCAGTCAATTTCAAGAAGACGTGGAACAAAATTCAGAAGTCTAAACGTGTTATTATACATCTACCTTCTGCTGGATTTGATCAGGAAGTTCGAAAGAGTTGCTCTTTTTTAAGTAGCTATGAGAACTACCAGGTTGGAAGGCTTTTTGATCTTGCAGACGATGATGTGGAAAATATTTATGTATCGCCTGTCAAACTAAGTTCTGAGGTACAAGAGTACTATACAAAACTTTTATCATTGTCTGGAGCTGAAAGAAGCAATGAGAACAAAGTGCCATTTAAATTTTTGATACCAGAAGGTATTGGACAGTTTCCAAGGCATAATATGTGCCTAGCAGCCATTCTAAAATACAGCCCACAAGCTCTAAACCGTTTGCGAAATATCATTAAGGGGAAAGTAGCATATATGGTCCCGGGATTAATGAGTCAAGATGATCTGTACATCAGTGATGTACTAGATGTACCTGTTCTTGGAACAGAGCCAGATATTTCTCGATTGTATTCAATGAAATCAGGAAGGCGTCGAATTTTCCATGCTGCTGGAGTTGAGTACCCACCGGGAGAATGTGATGTGTACAATACTGAACATTTGTATGAAGCTCTAGCCAGACTGGTTACAGAAAATTTAGATGTTCCTTGTTGGTTCTTCAAAATTGATAATGAATTTGATGGGCGTGGCACTGCATATTGTAATGTTACAGAACATCTCCACTGTTTCTCTGCCGCTCTAAAGGAAAGAGAACGTTACGGCAGCAAGTGGGTAAAGCCATGGGCATTCGAGCCTACCTACCAAAAGATATTGGTAGAAATCCCAGCAATACTGGTCAAATTTGCGAAACCATTAAATTTGGAGATGTATCCAACCTGGATTGACTTCTTAAATGCATATTTGTCGACAGGAGGAGTTATCGAAGGTACACCGCCCACTGAAAGTACCACCGTGGTTTCAGTAGATGTTCTAATTGATCCAACGAATGAGGTCACGATCGTGTCAACTGCCGATGAGGTTCATCCAACATCAAAATCTTCTTGCGTTGGATTCACAATACCCCAGCTTTCTGTAGATCCTGCATTGCTACTTGAGTCAGCGCATAAAGTAGCAGCTGCTTGCATAGACCGAGGAATTTGTGGGTACATTAATGTATCCTTTATTACGTTTATTGAAGCTGCCACTTGTTACCAGAAGCTTTGGGCGTTTGACCTTAGGCTTTCTTATTCAGAAAGTCTTTGTCAAACAAGAGTTCTTCAGTTTCTAACAAACGGAACGCTAGACTTTTCACAGAGCATTTTTTCAGTACCTATAGTTGATCGACAGCAACTGAAAACAAGTCGAAGGCGCGCAAAGATGGAGGATCTAACGAAGTTGACTAGATGGAAGGTCGTCAACCGGTTTGCCGTCGTCAGCTCTCGTTTGTATCATAGTGATATGAGTAATGTTCGCTATGGTGTTCTATTCCAACTGTGTAAAGCCCTGGGAATAGGATACGACAAAGACCTTAAAATGGGTACAGTATTCAGTTTATTGGATGAGAAGCAACGAGAGCGCTTTGGCATGGTCGTTCTGTCTGAGAACTTTCAAGAAGCGCTCAGCACATTTGCTTTTAACTTGGCTGCACTAAATCGTCAAATCGTATCACCCCAAGTGACACCAACTACAAATGTATTAGATATTGTTGAAGGAATCAAGGAAATATTGGAACTAACTGACCAGAATTTAACTCAGCCAGATCCTGACATGATATCGCAAACTGTTAAAATCGATCAACCCCAAGAGAATATACAGGGGGGTGACAAAGACTACGAAAATACTGAGAAAAAGATAACGCATGAAAACATGAGCAGAGTCCAAGTCCAGGAGCAACAAGGTTTGTTACATGTAGGGCACGAAGGCGTACCTCATCCTTCTCCTGTCTCCGATTTAAACGAATAGACGTAATGATAATAATATATGTTCAATATACGCAACATTTCAGCTATGAGAAGTGGTACATTTTATGTAATGATGCATTTTGAGTCTCCTTTAATAGTTTTAGAAAGATCGAAACAAATATATTTTATCCTGGTGCAGAAATATTTTATTTTCTAAGAGTCGTGATACGTTTGGACAGTTTGTAGTTGAGCACGATGTTTTATTAAGGCTCTCTAGTTCACAGAAATCATGAGTTCACAAGTATCCTTGATAAGGTTAAAAGGCATACATATATATATATACATATGTATTTTCTGGTTGTGATTTAAGCAACTTCAAGTTTTGTAAATTCTGAGGGTACTTCTTTGGCGTTACTTGCTCGGTTTTCTCATACAAGGTATTGAAGGATTTATTAAGGAAACTAAGATTGTTTTATGATCAAAGTTCCATGTATACATACGTAGTATTGAGCTTTTCTTTTGCATCTTCACTTAAACTTATTGATTTTTCCATGATGTGTCATTAAGGCTCGTGCCAAGATTTTGAGAGTATAGGATGCTTCTGATTCTGAGAATCGTACAACGCCATCAGACGATGTGCTTGCTTAACCTTATTCTGCTCGTGCTTTTGTTACAACAAATTGCATTCGGTGACGGGAGCTTTTCTACCCTTTTGTGTAACTTCGCACGGGTACGATCAACTTAACTGAACTTTGGTGTACTTGTAGTACAATCCTTCTCTACTGAAGTGGCGAGAAAAGTTTGGATATTGGAGTTATAGTTCTTTAGATATGGACTTTCTTGTCCACTAAGGTCGTCATGACTGGTCAACAAGTCAGCTGGTCAACTGGTCATTTTGGCTGTTATTTTGTGATAATTCAATTTGTCCCTTAAATCTAGTTTATTTTTTACAGTAAGCTGTTGGGATTCATTCGTTAAAAAAAGTACATAATAGGTAAAGGGTTAAATGTGCTTCAAAGTTTTTTGTTTAAATGTGCAATTTTACTCTAAAATTTGCAGTTTGTGGTTCCAGTTTTAGTCGATAGACGATTTTCCGATAAAAGTAAGAGCCAGAACATTTTCTATCGCCTATCGGTGGGAAATAGGAGGCAAAATTTTGCTGTTGGAGGCTCCAAAAGCCCTCCCTCCCCGAGCAGAACATGGTTAAGAACCTTTTTTTCATACCCCCGAGACACCTTCAATGTTAGATACGTTAGGAAATCGAAACAGTCTGTAGTCGTGGCACATCTGAGTATCTTTACAAATAGAAACTTGAAACAGGTGTATTACCACCGTGCGATATCATCAAATTTCTGGTCAGCAAAGGGGTATCAATATTAATTCGACTTCCTTCTTTCTGGTTATTTATGTTATGTATGTATGCCTTACCTTATGGATTTGCACTCAGATCAAGTAGTATTGATAGTCGTAATGGTGAAAGAAACGCTGTTACAGCTGTTAGTATTTTACTTTCGAAACATCCATCTAAATATATCATAATTCTGGCTATCGATTGAACAATCATGACCTCGTGAGCAGGCCGATTATTAGTTAATGTTATATAAATGGTTGACTGATCCGTAGATATTTTGATTTGTCGAGTTATGTTGTTAGGTTATGCCATCTAGCTACCTTGAATTTACCTTGTCAGTGATTTACTGTATCACGAGGGAATTTTTTCTAACTATCCGCCTCTAATATAGCACTTCGAGCCAGCTAATCACTAATAGATTGTTTAATCCTTTTAGCGTTTAAGGCCCTGCATTCAGATACATTTGAAGTTAGGGAGACTTTTGTCAGTCTTGAGCTTTTGTTCACATGAAACTTCGTTTCAGTACACTAAATTCTAAAGTGGAGACCTTAGAATTTAGTGTACTGAAACAAAGTCTCATACTATCTTCAGATTGTCGAATTAAAATAACGCCTGTCCATTTATTGGAGTGGACGTCGGTACGTTTATTTTAAGTGTGATGATCTTAAAATAGGATCCAGTTCTACCAGGGTATGACTTTGTTCTGTTATGACCATGGTTCAACCATTATCAACCATCAAAGAGTCAAAACAACGCGTGCAAACAAAGGTTTGTTTTGCGCGCAGTATTTCACGAGACTTTGATAAGTCCGAAATCGAAAGTCAGATGCACACAAGGACCTATCGTCTCGATTGATATTATCTTACCAAGGTAATAATTTGTTATTGTCAATGTTTTGGACTATCCCTTTTCGTTTTCGGCCTTAATTTGCTCGGGTAGGTCTTATTCGTCTTCAGGTTTTTTGCAAGTTGTCCTTAATAGTAGGTCGTGGTGAAAAGTTTAGAGCTTTATACTTGCATATTTAATGCTGTAGCTTTATGAAATCTTAATATATCAATATATAATATTGAGCGAAAAGGTTAAGAAAAGAAAAAGTCACTCCCTCCCACCCTGCTTTCTTTTGGTTAGTGTTCTTGTTTCTATCGGTTAGACATCCACAAAGATTACTTTATAGTTGACTAGGAGATAATATGGCTTCTAAAGGCCTTTGTAATGCTACGAATCTATCTCCCCTATTTTCATTCAATTAATGCATTTCCTTCAATTAATGGCACGTTGTCGAAACTTTTTTCACTTGTACTTTTATAGTTTCTGATGCAGTTTTAGGAAGTCAACATAAACATCAGCAACACTTCCACCCTGTTTTTTTTTACGTATTCTCTTGCTCTTGTTAGCTGAACTTTGTGTTAAGCTCGCTATGTTGTTGATTAGTTCCTACAGTAGCTGTAGGAAGTCTACTGTCACACCAGAACAACTCTTCTACCATTTTCTTTTGACTAATGTTCCTTCAATTAGTAGGAAGTCATCGAAACTTTGCTTTGTAGATTCCCAGGTAATACTGTATCTTAAAGAAAGCTGCATAAAGATAGGAATTTCTCTTCCGCCATTTCTTTGACTGATCTTCTTCCTTCGATTAGTAGAACGTCCCGGAAATTAAGTTTGCTGTAACGTTGCCTAGTTGATCCTATATCTTTAAGAAATCTACATGAAGATAAGAATTTCTCTTCCGCCGTTTTCCTTTGACTGATGTTCTTCTTTCAGTTAGTAAGACGCCTCGGAACGTTTGCTGTAACGTTACCTAGTTGATCTTATATCTTTAAGAAATCTGCATGAAGATAAGAAATCTTCTTCCACCATTTCCTTTGACTGATGTTCTTCCTTCGATTAGTAGAACGTCTCGGAAATTTGCTACTTAGTTGCTTTATTACTACTCTTGCCTTACAAAGCTGTGAGTGACTAATTCTTTTCTTTTTATGGATAACAGTGTTTAATTATTTTCATTTTCGTGCAAGAAGTTTAAGGGAAACATTTTTTTATGTAACAAAATAGCATTGTGTGACGTAACAAATCTTACAGGTATCGTGCGACTCGTTTTTGCTTCATTATTAAGTGACGTCAAATTAGATTTGATCACGATTTTCTCGCCCTCCAAATTTCGAAGAAGGAATTTAATCCCCCCCCCCCCCCCATTTAATAACAACTTTCCTTCTTTAATCGTTATTGTCGCTACTCGAGTTTTACTATGTGTACGTACTTTAGTAGCAATTTTATATGCCGAACGTTTAGTTTCCAAACAAATGCTTTAAACACGTCAGCTAAGGGTACTGCAACCCACTTCGCATGATTCCCTTTAGTAAATATTGGCATGACCATCTATTTTAATAAATTTTTTTTCAACCTCCATCTGTCCCTCTTTTTCGACGCTCCCACAATGAAGCACAGAGGAGTGGTCGCCTTAGTGAATTCCTTATAGGACAACTTCAATGAACTGCATCCTTTCTAGCTATAAAGGAGCCGATGTGCGTCTATTCCAAGAAATGCATTTCATCTTGAGAAGTTCTTTCGCAAGATGATAAAAAATGGACCAGATTTCACCTATAACGCTAATCAAACCAATCACGTAATATTTGAATGAATAATTTTTAAACGATAGAGACTTTTGTTGCAGGTGATATGAAATTGAACTACTTTTGCAACGATAAGTGGTCTGGATACTTTTACACTCGGAGAGAGCATGCTGTCTCATTCCATGTGCTGGGGTCTCATTCCCTTTGAACTATTTGGATGCCAGAGTCATCCCATCTCCCTTTTCTTGTGAAGAAGTGAACTACCTTTGTCATGAAATTGTTCTGCGTAAAATAGAGGGATGTACTCCATCGTTTGTCACCCTTAGTCACAATAAATATGTGTCAGAAAGTACATTTACAGCAATGCGCAAACTCTTAGGTATTACAGTTTTCATTTAGCTAACATTTGGGGAAGAGGAACGCCCATTTCTCTCGTCAAATATCAATAACACGATATCCTGCGTCTCATTGGCAAAGCTTGTGAAAAGCATGTGGTCAAAATGATAAGACTCCTCTATCATTGGTAATACGGCCATGAATTTATTGATTAAGGTCAAGATTTACTCAATTTGTTTTATCTGCGTTTTTGCCACTTTCACAAACTCGACCAAATACGTTTAAGACTTTGGTTCATTTCCTACGTAGATATTTTGGATTTAGCTTGGACTTGACAAGAATTGTACTTATTCAGAAAAATTGAGCAGCATTTCTGCCTTTGATTTATTGAGCATGAACGTCTGTGTTAGTGGTGGAAACGTAGCCACTACTATCCTTTCTAGGCATGACGAGAACATGGTAGCTGACCGAAGTCGGAGGCGACACAAATACTCGTCTGCTAGCTACACTCAAATTTGGGAGAGGAATTGGTGGCTCTCCTGTCCTTGATTAGATATTTGCTACTGACCTCAGCACTTGGCATAACCTCTTCATCGATCCTGTAAGGATGGAGGCGTGAGTGAACCCTGGTATCACGACCTTGAATCATACTCGGGTCCATAAATCAGTAGCGTAGGTAGACTACCACTTGACCACTATGCTGGCAATGCTGTTATTCGAACTCTCATGCTACGAAATTCCCTGTGCATTTTTTAAATAGACCAGGTTTCCGAGATCCACATTTGCTGCCCTACGGCAGAGTTGCAAATTGCAGCATTGTTGTCTATTCAGTTTCTTGCCCGTCCGAGACTGGCTATGAAGGCCGCACGACTTTGAAGTTAGTTGACAGAATTAAATAGCATGTTCCTTCTTGCATTAGCCAAGCATCATCTCCTACAAGGAAACAACCATCTCGGGTTTCAAAACCCACAAAAATAAATAAGCAATGAAAACCTAGACTGTTAGAAAATGCACACGGATGACCGCTTCCATATAATAGGTAAATCTAGGTCTGCTTTTCACTTTGCCGTTTTAGAATCCGTCCGCACAAAAGCAAGAAAAGCGTTGCTTTGGAGACAAAAGGAATTTGCCTTTTCATTGCCCCTTTTGGTTAAGCATTCAGTTTCACGGATACTGATTGGTCACAGCAACAACTATCTTGCCATCTCATGGTTATATTCAAAAAACAGTTATAAAATTTTTGAATCCCTTTTCAATTCCATATTCTGACAATGTCGTAGTTTCAGACGAAAAGGGCTTTAAAGTACTAAAAGGAATTCGCTACTTTGTAGCTTTTATTGCTCGGTACCATCCAAAACCTTTTAATATTTAAAAACCACAAAATGAAAATTGACAAAGGATTTTTCATTCCTAAGCTATTTGATACTCTCTACTCTAATGATAGTTGCATCATAATGTTCTTAGGCATGCTACTAACAACGCGAGTTTTACAGGCATATTTGTTCTCCAAACTGATAATGGATCCAATGCTATTAAACTCCTTTACGTTACCTGCAGGCTTCCCATGTAGACGTGCAGGTATTACTTTTAAAAACTGGCAGTACGCTAGTGTTGTCTATATGGACATGCAGGCAGATTTCTTGCTGCAGCTTCTGTGAAAAATCCTATGCAAGACTTCGCAATTGTTTAGTTGTGATGAGTAGGAGAATGATGTCGTCTGCACATTGAAATGTCCATCTGCCATTACTGATAGACCTTGGGCATTATGCATCGTGAAGATAACGCAGCCTAGTTTCACTACGTAAAAAGGGAGGATGCTGGCTAACAAATTTTGGTAGTCAGTCAAGAACACATTATCCATTAATCACAAGTTTGTAAGATTCCAGACAAAACTTCTGTCAATGTTGTTTTGTTGTCAAATGATACTGTCATTTGCGGGTTTTTTTTGAAAGTCAATTTACAATATTCTTCTTAAACAATTTATGTAGAACGTATTTCAGCTGTCCTAGACCTCCTCCATAGCAACTAATCACACCTTGAATCCTGTAATCTTGATGATTTTTACGTAACTCAAAGTATAATTGTTGATAATTTTAAAATCTTTATTTTCTAGTGATTACCATATTTTTCTCTCCTGGGCAGCCCATATCCAGAAGGAATAATCATGAAGTTTCTCAAATTCTCATTG
>JAAAKL020006822.1:0-17570 GCA_010016065.2 Carybdea cf. marsupialis auct. non (Linnaeus, 1758) | reverse complement strand
CCTGAAAAGTATTCAGCAAGTGAGTGAAGATGAGTTAGCATGGCAGCTACTGTTTTAAATTCTTAAACCGGTTAATGATGCTTTTGAAACTGGTAGTGGAATCAACGCAGTTGGGTTTAATTATTTGGTACGACAAGTATTCAAAATTATACAGATATAATTGTTCTTATGCTGACCGCAGGTCTAGATTTGTAGCCCTAGTGATGATAGCTGTTAAACCAAATGACTTATTAAGAATTATCCACATGTAATTACCAAATTTCATTAGTAAACACGCATTTTAATAGATACCGGTACTTCCAAGTTATTGGCAGAAGAGTTTATTGTTGTGCTGTGTCATATTGTATAATATATCAGATATTTGCATCTATAAGGTATATTTACAATGAACTGCTCCTGTACATTGTTAAGTAGTCAAAGAAGTTGCCACTTCTGCTACATGCAAATTCTATGTGGTTTTACTTTAATTTATATTCGCAGGGATTTGTTCCATTATACTCAGACTTTGAAAGTTTCTACACACGTAATCTATATATAAGAATAAGAGATTGCTGGAATCGACCAATTGCTAGTGTTCCAGGGGCAGAAGTAGAAGTTATAGAGAGAATCAGTGATGATTATAATTGGAATTTCAAGTAAGTTATTTTAAATTATACTTTCTTATACACAATGTTGAATTCTTACAGTAAGTACTATTTCCATTGATCAGCTTCTCTTTGAGGGTTCAAGTTTATGAAAATTGGGAGAATGATTACAAGAGAGCTCTTTCAAATGAGCAAGTTAATGAAAAGTTAATGGTTTAACAGTGCAGCAAGATACTTAATAATGTAACCCATTTTGCACAAGTTTAAAATCTATCTAAAGAGTCATCAATGAACAGCTACCTAAGTGACCATCTATGAAAATATTCTGGAATTTCTACAATACTATTTGAATTGCAATTGGATTATTTGTATGTATATCATATAGATTCTCCAAATTGAGGTCAAGCAGGTGGCTGAGGAATCTGTGAAGGTTCATGGTTAAGTTTGAATTTTGATAAGTTAAAAAAATAGGTGACAAGTACATCCAGTGCATGCATGCTCCAATAGATCAAAGAGCATTTAGTGATAAGGTTTCTATTTTAAGAGCCAAAGAGTGTGATATGTCAAACATATTGACATTGACATATAACCATGACCTTGGTCAACATACCAATTTTATGAACACAATGGTATCAATTTTGAGATTTAGTGGATAAGAGGAACAGTAACTACTCCAGAGAGTGATACATACACCTAGAAGTTTGAGCTCTATGTGTTTTATGTATAAAGACATACAATTCAAGACCAGACAGTTGAAGATACATTGCATATATAGTTACCTAAGAGTCACTGAAATTTTGTATGTTATTATTTGCTTTAACTTTGTATTGTTCTGCATTGACTCCCCTGACAACAGGTGGAGACAATACAAACTATTTCAAACCAAGTTTGAAATCACCATGTACTCATTTCTTACCCTCAGAATATCTTTTATTTGCAGTCAACCTTCAACTGTTTTCCCATAGTGAAGATCTGAGTCATATACTTTGACCTACATTATAGTTGCTCATTATAAAACTGAAAGAGAATATTGTACCACACTGTTGTTTTAGGCTAGCTTAAGTTTTTGTCAGACTCTTGCTTGCAAGGGTTATAGGCACATAGTGGTGCAAGTTTTTGTGGTGCTCCTCAATGCTGAGGGAAAGTGTGATGTCTCCATTTTGCAAGTGTTTGAATTGTGGAGAAATAGCCTATGCTATTTTCATGCCCTATTAGTAAAATTGGTAATGACCAGAATTGAGAGTGTTTCCCTTTCCCAACACCAAGATATCGGATTTCAAAGTTTTAAATCTCTGTAAGAAAGCATTATTATTTGATGTTAGATCCTAACTTATGGTTGCAAGGAATATTAACAGAGTTTTTAGCAGAGCTTTTTGAGACTCAAACACATCTATTTGCATCACTTTACATACACTACAGGTCTGGCATTTTGGAAAACAGCTTATTCCAGGGTTGGCTTTAAATATCTGGAGTCAAATTAATCAGGAACAAACATTTTTGTGAAAAATAGTACTGTGTGGAGGTATATTCGTATTTATAGGCCTTTTGAAACTTATGCCCTAGCTCTCACAGTATAGATTATCTATGGAGTTTCCCTTGTTGTGGGCATCACATCATCCTTTTTTTAGCTATGAGCTTTCTTACTCACTGAAAGGGTAAGGAATCAGTACAAAATCCTAAACAAATGACGAAACATTATCAAGATTAGTTATGGTCATTAACAAAACGAGTTATTAAAAGTTTTGGGATTACAGCTTCACAACTGCTTATACAAAAAAGAAGTCAGCTTGTTTCATAATTGTAAGAAATATAATCAAGAAAATAGTATTTTCATTGCTTGTTGAAAGTGATTATGATCGTTATTATTATAATTTTAAAAACCCCATCCATGTGGTTAGATTTGCATAAACATAGATTTGGGAAGACTTCTACTGTCTACTTCTATTGTCTTCTTTCTACAAGCTGCCTTGAAGTAATACAGACAGTTTGACTATTAAGAATAGAAAGTTCTACATAGCATAACAGTAGATTGATTATCACTTGATTTTCTCTTGAAGCACTTTCTAAGTCAAGTGAGCAATGTCTGATTTCTCTTGTATAGATATACTGGAAAGACTCACAAATGTGTTAATATGGGATCATACAATTACCTTGGCTTTGGTGAGTGTGATGGTCCTTGTACAGGCAATGCAGAAAGGTCTATTACAGAATATGGTTGTGCTGGATGTAGCACCCGTCTTGAGTATGGTAAGAAGGTTTTTTAGTATTGTGCACAACTTGCTGCATGTCTTTTTGTATTGCTGAAGACTTTGATTGTAACTAATCTCTTGATATACATATAAGCTGTCATTGTGATATTTCTAAAGTAGGCCTTTCCGTATAAATATGGGATTTGGCATGTTTTAGTTATGCAGGTGGTTACCATTGTTGGAATTGCTGTAATTTTACGTACTTATCCTGATCAACATAAACTATTCTTTAACCAGCAGGTGCTGATCATTGTAAGGTTTGGTTTGTACTCATTGAAATTCTGGCAATTTCTATCATGACCACTATTGCTTTTTAAGCCATCAAGGAAATGGTGAAACTGAAATGTTGCTAACAATTCTTCTCTGATTAAATTGCCCACATTAATTATGGCATGTAAATGACTGATAAATGTGTAATTTCGAGTATGGCCAAGAACTATGTTTAAGTAGTTAACATGCCAGATATTCTGTTGTAAATTTACTCTTAATATGATGAAGAGCACCTGTTTTAGTCAGTTGTTACCTGATAAGCGCCCCATTGAATGACTCAACTATTTGGAAACTAATTTACTCTTTTCCTTCATGTATGTTACAGGCATATTTGTGATCATTGGGTAGGCTAGTGGAATAAAAAGATGAGCATTTGTGAAGTTACTGAACATCTGATATTCAGTTCCACATTACACTTTCCCTCTCTCCTTCTTTGACAGGGATGTCAGATGCTTTAATAGAATTGGAAGATTTAGTTGCCAGATTTGTTGGGAAGCCAGCAGCGGTATGTTTTGGCATGGGGTTTGCAACAAACTCAACTTGTATTCCATCTTTGCTTGGGAGTGGCTGCTGTATTATCAGTGATGAACTTAATCATGCATCATTGGTTCTTGGAGCTAGACTGTCTGGATCAAAGGTCTATGTTTTTAAGCACAATGGTATGAGGTTGTCTTTTGTTATTTTTAATTGAGTGTGATTTTGTAGTGCCTTAAATCCAATTTATGTATTATGTAGATTATTTTAGAAACACAAAACATCTAACTTTGACCTATTTTAAATACAAAGGCCTACCTACAGGTTGATATCCTACAGTAGGTAAGATTATTGATATGTACCTTGTATTTTCGGTGGTCTTTTATTTAAGAGGCACTTCAAAGAAGAATTAAATTTACTGATAACATTGCCCTAAGACACCACATTTATAGTTGGTAGGAATTCTCTAGCAGCCCATAATCAACTAATCCAACTGTGCACAGTTTCTTGTACAAGAACTAAAAGACAAACAGACAAAGTTTTTGGGATTTCAGAAACTGTTTGCCTTTTATTTTGACAATAGTAGAATTTTTAGGATATAATAGTGTGTTAGTGTTTGGTTGATTTTGTAGCAAGACCTTAGCTGACAGCATATTGCAGGAGAGGGGGCACAGACAGGTGGCACATAACTGTGGGTTTCAGGGAGTTCTGAGCACCTTAGGATACTACCATCCTCTAAACTTTTCATCCTTGAGAATTGAGGTCTAGATAACAGAAATATCAACTTCATGTACTTCATAATATTTAAGTTCCATTACACAAGAGGTGACATCTGTTATCATATAGAGAGTTGATTTAATATTGGTAACCAGAACTTGAGTAACAATTGCACACTGACTTTGAACCAAATACTCACTTAGATTTTTCCTTGAGGGAGCTACACCCCAGCAAATCTAACTATTGAGGGCAATGCGCTTGTGCCCCAACTATGGGCCTGATAGTACTTGCTTTGAAACTAAAAGAAGCAGTTTCTCAAGAGAGGTTGGTGAGCTATGTTAACATTCAGTATCTTTTGCAAACAATCTTTAAATCTGTCTATTACAGTACATATATGCACCTATTTTGAAAGATATAAACTGAAGGTCACTGGCTACTGACTAGCATAAATGGCAGGGAATCTAGTATTTTTCCCATGTTGATGTGGGAGAGAGTGTGACTAATAAGAAAAACCTATGCATTGCCATCATAGTTATAAAAAACCCGTAAGGCTTGGCAAATTTAGTCTTCACTTTACTCAGAAAAGAAAAGAAACAATTATAATTTTTGCACAGAAGACTTAGGTCATACGATCTTGCAGAGTTTATCAGATGCTCTGTTTGACAAAATAGAAACACAGAACTTATGATACAACGATCAGAGATTTTACTTTCAGTTGAATGAAAGCCTACATGCAAGTTGTTATCTTCCTTTCTTATCTGTTATCTGTCTTTCTTTTTACAGATATGAAGCATCTAGAGAAAGTACTTAGAGATGCTGTGGTTCAAGGGCAGCCACGGACTCATAGACCATGGAAAAAGATAATAATTTTGGTTGAAGGTATTTATAGTATGGAAGGATCAATTGTTCGCCTGCCAGAAATAATAGCCCTGAAAAAGAAGTACAAGGTAAGAGGTGGATTTTGGCAGACACTTGTTTAAGTTATGTTGTTAAATTCATTTTAAACCTTAAATAACCTTTTGTTATGGAGTACCAAAGTGTACCCCCAGATAACTGACAGAAAGGTCCTTTGGTGACCATAGATGGTGTCTAGCTGTGTGGTATTTTGTTCTTAATCTTTCAACAGAGTGACCACTTTTAATTTGTTTATGCACGTGGCCGGGAGCATAGAGCACCTTAATGCCTTTCACAACATCACATAAGGCTATCCGTGGAATCAAAGTGGTATGACCCTTTCAAAGTAAAGGCAAGTGAACTATCCACTGGACCGTAATGGTGTGTGTGGTGGTGGGGTGAGGGGGGCTGGAGAAGAGGAAGTTTCACTCAAAGTCATAATGTAACAAAGGTTATGTAAAGCCTTATATTACTTAAGAGGGTGCCCCATTACTGTATCTTAAAGCCTGAGGCAATGGGACGTAATGGGGATATCAAGACGAGGCTTATGGGCTTGGATGTTTGCTTCCCTTGAAAACTTCCCAAAGTTTGTTTTAAAGTCAAAACCTTTGTTATGGAAATTGTAAAAGGTTTCGAATTTGTATGCATTTTTATTAATACCACGATTGCATTTTAAACAGTGAGGTAGGAATTTTATTGTACACTATTTATACCCAGGAGGAGGGATGTACAGTGCCAGATGAAGGAACACAAGTCCCAAAAGCACTGCGAGGGCAAGAGTCGATTTTAATGTGTAAATTTTATTTTTTAACTTGATGACTTTTTATCTGTTTTAGTTTTACTTATATGTAGATATTTATGTATGAACCCCATAATTGCAGTCTTCGTGTTAGTACTAGTATCATTTCTCTTCACATCATAAATAACCCTGCAACAACCCCAAATGCACCATGTTTTACCTCCCTAGACCTGACCAAGCTGCTTCAATGTTAATCACCTCGTTTTGCCATTTGTCTGTTTTTAGGCGTATGTGTACCTAGATGAAGCTCATAGTATTGGTGCTTTAGGATCACGTGGTAGAGGGGTAACAGACTACTATGGTGTTGATCCCAACGATATTGATCTAATGATGGGGACTTTCACCAAGAGTTTTGGTGGTGCTGGAGGATACATTGCATCAGAAAAGGTAAAGTACAGCGGAAAGGATCATGTAAATTAATAGCTTTCTGACAGTTAAATTGAAGTATTCATTAACATTATTAATGGCGGGTATCATTCTATATTTGATGGGAGTTTTAGATAATCGGTCAAATTTCAGTAAACTATGAAACTGTATTTTGAAACTGACCATATGATATGCAGTTCTGTACGTGATTATTTGCTCTTATAACTCGACTGGGTTCCATGCTTAGGTCGTGACTACTAGATTGTATTACAGAAATATGCATACTGTTTGTTGCCATTAGCTTTATTAGGATTCCTTTGCACAAGTGATTCTTTCCCGATATAGTAAGATACTTGAGTAAGAGGTGTCTTAAGTTTCATGTCCAGGCATTTTAAGGCAGCATGGCGCACGCGAAGTCTTGTGGTGCACCTCCAAGACGCAGTTAGAAATGCGCCACAAGAGTTAATAAATGCAGTGACCTTAGACGCAAACGGGGCGCTATAGTGAAATGTAGTAGGTTTCATGATCCCGTTACAAGACTCTCTTAGAGTGGACATTGGCAATGCTTAATCATAAAGTTTTAGTAACACCTAATTATACATGAATGTGACCAACGCATAATTCTATTCTAAAGGGAGGTGTACGTCTTTAACGGGGGGGGGGGCGCATTTAGTTGTCCCTCAAATATGTCTGGATGAAAAGGCACATAATAATGCTTTTTGTCTACTAAAGAGATATGAAAACAATTGTGATTCGGTTTACGTTGATGAGCTTGAAGAGGACTGCTGCATCGATTTATTGATCAGTTTCTTACTTCAGAGAAATCGGTTGAGAAGGTTTTAATCAGTTTGACCAATTAATCGGTGACAGCCGCATAAATATTGAAGATAACGTCGAGTCGCCTACGTGATTGGAAAACCCTAGAACAATCAGAGGGAGATGGTACTCAAGACAATTTTTGAATATTAATGCGCCATTATCAAAGACTGCTTATTCGAGGCAAACTTTCTAAACGTGGCGCCCAAAAGTTTCTTTTCAAGGTGGATATATGGGTTGTTGGCTAGATTCTTTGTAGATTCCCTTGCTCTTTGCGGGCCGTGTACCAGTGGACAATTGTCTGTGCTGCATCATGACAGTTTTTCGTAATTTTTCATTTTGCATGCTGCATGTCTTTGCCTCAATAATTGTTTTATTGTTTCTGCTCACCCAGAACGTTGTGGACTACATAAGGGCGCATTCACACAGTTCAGCTTACGCTTCAACAATTTCGCCACCAGTTGCAGCCCAGATAATTTCATCAATGAAGATTATCATGGGAGAGGATGGCACAAATGAAGGTAAATAGCATACTAAGGGCATTAACCAAATTTGCTGCTGGGGTTTATTTGTTACCTCTACATCAGTTTGCACACAGAATGCATTTAGGGTTCACCGCTAAGAATGGGACCTTTGCGTGAATATAAGCAGAAGGATGGGCATCCACGAAGATCCATGTCGACTTTAAGTAAGCTGCAAAACAGTGATACCTGTTTACCGTTAAGGCGTGTCAGGTACTCTCTCCGTCAAACTTAAAATTATCAAAAGCCTTCAAAACGAAAGTTCATTGAGGAGAATAAAATAACCCTTGAGCTAGTTTTTACGTTTTGTGTTATGAAACTTGTATTTTTGCATTTTGTTCAAACCTTTCCTTGTCATCACGTTTAATGAAATATCATAGAATCTTGCTCTCCTATTATTTGAACATTGTTTTTTGAGGAAGTCTCAAGGTCTTCAAAACAGCAGGAAGTCAATGCCCCTTTAGGAATTGTGTATGGAGACTGGACGTGTTCCTTGTTTGACAAGTTGGTTGTGGGAAACCTTGCAGGATATGCTAGATCATTTGCTATATAGCTGCTTTTAGCTGCCGAGAAACTTTGAGAGGCAAATAGGCTGTCGCATTTTCCCATTGTGTTGTTCTCTGTTTGCTTCTGGTGATGTAGTGGAAAATTGTTGCTTATGGAAGAAATTATTGTACATACGTATCTTCCTAATGGTAAGGTTGCCTTAGATTGTCGATTGAACCCTTGTTGCTTGATGACGTGCGTAGCGATTTACACGAGGTTTAAATGGGTATCGCGCGTGAATTATAGTTTGTACGAATTCAAATAGTTTAAAAGAGATCGCCATAATGTTGTATCGGTACGTAAAATCATGTGAACCAGATGGCTTAAGTAGATATTGTTCAAAAATAGGGGCCGATTCAGTTACTGATATCTTTCTTTCTTTCTCAGTTACGGAGTTCATCATCCTCCAGGTGCTCCTTATTGATCATATTAACAGTGGACGCAGAGTATGAAGTTCTGGGTAGTGTTTGTACATACCAATGTACCAATCGCTTGGGAAATGTGTACAAGTACTGCTGATCGTTTACGTTAACAACTCTTTCACTGATGATAATCGTTAACAGTGATATGTGCTTTTACTTTGTAGGAGAGAGACGCCTGAGGCAGTTGAAATTTAATAACAGGTCAGATACCTTTCTATTTGATTTTTGCACGTTCTTTTTTATCTTTTTATCATTACTGATTTAATATTTATTTTGATTCATGGTTGTTTATCCCCACATAGTAAAGAAATGATTTACAAAAGAAAGCATGGCATACACCGTTATGTCTTTAGCTAGCCCTATATAAGCTGCCCACATGTCGAGGTGGTAAATGAAGACTAACGTCTTCAATAGTTTATTTTATACCGTATTTAATTGATCACTTGGTTGGCAACTGGCCTGGACACTACTCGACTTAAAGTACTCCGACTCCTGCTAGTTTGTCTGTTTCTGGTCCCCACCTGAAATATGAGTTGGATGCAAGGTAGTACGCTGTCATACTTGAGGAAACGTGTATGCAGAAAGTTATATTTGAAGGGTCTTATGGGATGTGTTCGACCCCACGTTGGCACTCTTATACATTGTACGTACAAATCAACTTCGTTTGGGCTTACCCCAGTTCCGTTACCATCAGTTCAAGCGAATTAAAACCCACAGACGTCTAGCATGAAGTTCGCAATTTGCTTCCATTACTTCCTAAATATTTTCAGGTATTTTCGTGAGAGAGTTCAAGAGATGGGCTTCATCATATATGGACATGACGACTCGCCGGTGGTTCCACTCTTGCTGTACATGCCAGCCAAAATTGCGTAAGTTTTTGGTGAATAATTTTTCTTTCGTTTCATCTGCCAAATTTCAAGCTAGTTTGTGATTACTCTCGTATTCCCACTGGTTCCCGATTCGGAGGTTACAGTTTGGTGACACGATGGTTTGTTACTCATGTGAGTCGCGTCAATAAAATTATTAGAGTGCATTTTTTTAAACTATCCCTTCTTATCGTTAAGAGTACAGAAGGCAAGATTGACCACCCCTAAAGTTCAGGTTCTGTAGGGATTCTCTACCCTTCCCGCTAGTGACTGCCTATGTGTAAATTTATATTTTTGGGGCGGTACACCCCCTTTCCTGACTATTTGGTCTAATGTTAGGTAGGGGGAGGTGGGTTTGCTTATGCCTATTCAGTAGATGTTTTTCTCAAAGCTGTAACTGCATTAAAAACGTATATTGTAAAGAGTACAGTGTTATTCTTTGTAGTTATTCATATTCTCAAATGCTGCTTGTTTTTCCGCGGACGTTTTACTTTGTTGTAAAAAATATGTTCTCCAGTTCCATAACAAGATTGTCTAAGGAGGAGTTTTATTTTAATTATTTCAAGTTTTTGGTAACTCCAATAATCAAAAGGAGGAGGTCAAAAGTAACTCCAAAATTTAGTTTAGCATCTCTTCAGTCTCTAACCAAACTGGACTATAAAAAGGTTAAGTGGCAAATTTAGTGCTTCCGTATTGCCCTAATGCAGAAACTAGACATAAACTATTTCACGTTACTACCAACAATTAGATCAAGGCGCTGTACGTTGGTGGCTGCAATACGTGTTTAAGTCAGAGATACTCATAAAAGCTATGATAAGTTAACATCCCCCTCCCCCCGCCCCACTCCAAATTAGTGATCGGGCTAAATCTCTCACAATAACTCAGTACCTTGAAGTGGCAACTCTGCCTTGTATTGAGTGAAGGAATAAAAAAAACAATATAGTGACACAGGCTTTTCTAGCGGTCTAAGTTTAATACTCTAGGTAAAGGAAGGGTGTTCTCTGATCTTGATATAATTAAAACTTAAGAGTGCAATGTGTAAGGTACGGTACAGAGACCATCTCAGCGTGAACTCTGGTAAAACAAAGATTAAGATTATAGTTTAGTGGTTTAATAAGTTATGAAACTTATAGTATGATTGTCACCATATTGTTTTAAAACTTTTAATATTTTAATCTGTTAGTCTATAAATTATGATGCCTATACCAAACTGTTGTTTTAAGGTATGACTGTTTGAGTCGCCATTGTGTCTTCATACTTTGAGTCGTTAGAGGTGATCCAATCATCTAGTGCATGCAGAGAATCACCTGTGTATTCTGTACTGTTGAAAAGCTCCATGACACGTGTTATGAATGATTGATACCAGCACCTGACTATAAAACATCTGTGATGGCATTGTTATTTAGCCGATAAACACCAGCCTGGATTTTTGTTTTTATGGAAACTGAACTGTAGCATTGAATCTAGCCACATCGTTGTTATGTACTTTATCATATAGGTGATTCTATCCATTGGTATATTACGTTATTTATGACAAAAGGTCCTGACGTGTGACTTCGTTTTTCATCTGTGTAGTTACGTTAGGTGGCTGATGTCATTTTGATGAGAGATGTCTCATACTGTAACGATAAATGCAGGGAACAAGTGGAACAAAAGAGGTCAACTTGCAATATCCGAAAACCAGTGATCTGTTCTTAGTGGGTAGCTTATAAGCGTAGTGTGTTGCCACATTACGGCAGTGCAGTTTCACGCATAGAACTTGCACATCGTAATTATTTAAAGTTCTTCTAGGAGGTGATGTGTATTGAAGGGAAGAGAGAGTGACCGTTACATTTGCTATAATTCGGTATGATTCAAAAGTAACCCTAACGCGCTAACCATCGGAAATTTTCCTCGTTGCATTCTCAAATCGCGACGCAATAGTGGATGTACAAGCATGGCTGATTCACCATATTTTCTATTTGTTACTAGTTATGGTAACATCTCTGCTTTACAGTTTGAAAAACAATATCAGTAGTTTGCCTTGCCTTATGGGGCATCCTCGACCCCCCTCATGCACCACAGCAACCACTATCAGAAACAGCTAGAGAGATCTAAATGTCAGTACGTCTACAACTAGTGCTCAGGAAGTTCATGATACGGGGTGTTTATTCTGTTTTGAATGAAACCAGACGTGACATTTAAGCCTATCAGTACAATATAGAATTAGGGTCAATACTGTACCAGCAGTATAACACGTAGTTTGAAAATTGCTATTTAGCAGCAAGTGTTCGCTGATCATGTGGAAAGTGTCAGATTATTCATAGATTTTCAGCAGATCCTTTCGATTTGGTTAAGTATGGAGAATCCTGCTTTGTTTTTGACTATTATGTACTTCTGTATCCATGTGTAGCCAAGATTCTGTATGTCGACTAACAAATAATGTATTGAACCACGTTCTTTTATTCCATTTCTCTTGTAAGGATACCACCTCAATTCACCTTCTATAATTTAGATTTATCCAGTATCTATTTGTTCTTGGGTGCCATCTTTATATAATTGGGGGGTGTGACATTAAGGACTTGACCAATATGGATTCGAAGCCTACCACGCCCTTTCCTTCTTTGCTCGAGATGACTGGATGGGATTGCCCTCGGGCCGTAAACGTTGTGAGTAAAGTCTTTTTGAGGGAGGGAGAGCTAGTAGGCGGACGGTTCTTTTCCCTGTTATGTGATGAGCGACTTACCTAATCCTTTACAATATTTCAGACTTCTCCTCAAATTCAGAAGTATTTTCAAAAAGTATTTTGTCCAAAATTTGTCAATAATTATAATTACCCCTTCGGACAAACACTCAGAAACATCACGAAATGACTAAAGACAAAAACATATAGAATGAAGCATTTTGGGAGGTAGAAAAGCCTTGCACTCAATTATATTTTTACTTTCTTTTAAACTTAAAAAAATTAAGGTATTTTTACGTTCTGCTGTAAGACGCTGTTCCAGCACTGGATTTTCATATGGTGTTGAGGTACTTTCAATTGTCGACTTTTATGCGAGGTCATAATCTTCAATCTAAAAAAATTGACTTGTTTTTCTTTAGCTGAAACATACTTGCACAGTTTAATACCTGAATAGGAAATATTCCATTACTTCGATTATTACCCATGGGCGCTGATCACTTTAAGAATGTGGGGGGGGGGGAGGATTAAACGTGGACAATTTCACATTTTTGGGCCCAAAGGTGGGGATATAAAGCAGCTTTTGTGTCCCATCCTTAAAAATGAGGGTACGAGTCCCCCCCTAATCTATGCCCGTGTTTTTACCTTAAACTATGTCTCTTAATTTGCAAAAGGGGTGACTGATTCTGCATCAGGATTCATTATCAACAGTTCCCTAACTTGCATTTCTGGTTTTCATTTTTACAGGGCGTTTAGTAGGGAAATGTTAAAGAGAAACATTGCTGTAGTCGTAGTCGGATTTCCAGCAACCCCGATTATTGAATCCAGATGTCGATTCTGTCTATCTGCAGCACACACAAAGGACATGCTTGATAAGGTTTGTACTACAAATTCCAACTGTTTGTGGACAACTTCTCCTAATGTGTGTTTTTCATATGTCGTTTAATATTTATTTTACATTTATTTATTAATTTCTTGCTACTAGTGAGTAAGACGAAGCAGGAGATGTGGCCCCTTGCTACTAACTATGGCTGATTTTCTTGTACGATGTATCATCTTGCTAAAGAACATGTCCTAATGTACCAGTGCTCTCAACACCGGAAAATTTGCTACCTTCTGCATCTTGCTTTTGCTTGGTGGTGGATTTATCATACTATGTTTCTATTATCCATACGACCGAAGGAAAATTTGAATTTGAATTCGGAGGGAATTTGATGGAAGAGTTAAATTTTTGTATATATAGGAATCAGTAGGGGTTTGTTATGATTTGGTAGTGGGGTTGCTATGATTTGCAGGTAGGGTGCGTGGATTACGCCTGGCTCAGTCGTCTCCACCCTGTGGGAATGCACAGCATAATAAGTTGAATTACTAGTTTGAAGTACATATCCGGGCTGCATGGATTGACAAATTAGTTATGCTATGTGTGCTTTGTTCCCTTCTGTTGTCCAACTCAGTTGTAACAGGGCAAAGTTCTATTTCCCAATGTATTTGTTGCCAACTTAAATTAAATCCGGGCATGACCTGTAAATAGGGTCCAGTTTAATGTCTGGGAAGGGGGATTACTGCTTGCGATGGTGCCAGAGACGTGCATATCTATTTTTGTCGATTAGTACATCAGAAATCTTGTACTGTACTCCAGATGGGGTTCTCGCTAACGCAAACGCTGCATATAACCATTCATTCATAGCTATTTTTCTATGAGCGTTAACCGGATGGTGTTGTATTGGGAGAGATAACATATTGAGGCTGGCTTACATCTACTGCTCGCTTCGACGCTGTAATTTGATACAAGCCTCGACAAGTAAAGGTGAAAGGCCCCAAGCAACCTTATTGCTTGTCTTCCTTTTTGCCCGTCGTGATTGCCTTCATCTCTCACTCTAATGTACGACAATAGATTTGAATTTAAGGACAATGACTCGTCCGAATATATTTGTGTGCGTTGTTAGCCCTTGTGGAAAATTTGATGCAAATTATTATGACTCTGTCACCAAGTTCGCTAGAATTTGTCTCGAATCATAAGAGTTAATAAAAATATATGCACTTGGTTATAAGGTCGAGATAACTATTGCACGCAGGGCGTACTTCCTCATTTTCATGATTTTTTCGTCTTTCCCGTTGCCCCCTTTCCTGTGCCACAGCTTTCTCCTTTTAAGTTTATGTTTTTTCGAGATTTGCCGTTTTGGGTTGTCCTCCACCCGGAAATTTAGTTTAACACGTTATCTTTAGTCATTTTATACTTGGTCTTGTGCTGCTTTCTTGTTACATCATGTATGTTCACTTTTTGTCTTTCCTCTCACTAACGCCATTACTTGTGTCATATACGGCTTTCCGTAACCAAACAGGGTTCTTTGCGAAAAGTTATGGCACTCTGTCAAAAAAGTCAGATTCGAGACCGACTCTAGAATGGAAAGAGTGTGTGAATGCTACTCACTAGGTGGCTTCTTCGATGCGAAGGTGCCGTAGCATTGCCCGCCATTTTGTCTGCTATTCTTTTTATTGCACCATATGTCCCCACACCCCCTCTATCCGTCTTAGTACTATCGATAAGGCAGGTTTAGCTTCCGGTGAAGTTTCTATACATTGACCTCTAAAGCTTGTTAAAATCCTCTTTGTTTACTAAGTTCAGGATGTGAATTGTTGAATGAACGCCATCAACAGCTTCTTTTCTTAGTGTAAGATGACTTAATCACTGGATCAGATTAAGTATATCGAGGTGCACGTAGATTGTTATTAAATATATATCTACTGACGTGACACAAGCATAATATTATAGTTGCTTTATATGTTTATACTGTTACCTGTATATAATAGTAGAGACTCTAAATTCGTCGGGTTTATTATAGCTGGATTGACAACTTTTGTCTACAAAAATGTTCTTTTATGATAAACCATGTCGCAAAGTGGATTGTGTTACTTTCCTTTAATTAAGATCGATGCACGAAAGCGAGACGTTGTTATTTTAATATCGTTATCACGTTTAATTTCAGGTCCTAGTTGCACTGGATGAGGTTGGAGACATTCTCCAGTTGAAGTACTCATTATGCAATCCCGCCAAAGCGCTTCCCTTGCCAGAACAAAAGAAGAAGTCATTGAAAAACGAATGAACGAAAGGATAACTGGTCACGTGCTATTTCCTGCAAGCACACTAATCAACGCACGCTAAATTTCCATGGGATGAAATACGGATAAAAATAAGCTGAAGATATACGGGAGTATCGGTTTCTGACATAGCAATAATACTCTGGATTATACGATGTCTGTGAGAACTGTTAAATTGTGTTAAGCTGGTGTCATTTGTCTAATGGTTACCATGGCATAAAGAGTCTGTGGAATTGAT
Source organism: Carybdea cf. marsupialis auct. non (Linnaeus, 1758) (assembly GCA_010016065.2). Lineage (NCBI taxonomy): Eukaryota > Metazoa > Cnidaria > Cubozoa > Carybdeida > Carybdeidae > Carybdea > Carybdea cf. marsupialis auct. non (Linnaeus, 1758). The sequence continues at coordinate 2,050 of JAAAKL020006822.1, read as the reverse complement.
GATTTCCCTGAAGCTGGTGTCGTGTGACCAATGGCTGCTATGTTATGCGAAGTCTGTGCGAACTTTTGAATTCGCTGAAGCCAAAGTAACGTGAACAATGTTGTATGTGTTGGCCAACCGGTGTTGACATGTGTCCGATGTCTTATGTGGTCTATGAAGTCTATGCAAACTGTAGGATTCCCTTAAGCTGGTGCTATGTATCTACTGTCCACCATGAATGAGCACCATAAGGGTTAATGGTGAATGATATTAGTTTATTATTGTGAATAGATAATAACACGAAATGGTCGATATGAGCAGAACTAGTAGTTTAGAAGATCTACATTGCTTTGTGTAGTAGAAGTTAGCGATGCAGCTTCAAATTTCATGACGACGAGGTATTAAATTCTTTTCAGTGATAGGATAGTGTCGTTAAACTGTACAAGTACATTAGACCGATTCTCCCCCGTATAATTGCTAATGCAGAAAAGACCAGTGAAGGGGCATGCGCTAACCGGATGGAGAGGCCCCTATATTTTGCAAGTAGCCAGGGCTCAGACAAATGAAGATAAGACTGTTTCTTAACTTTCCCGAGACTGCAAATAGCCAGTAAGCAAATACTATCCAGGTTTTACGTAGCATCTTACATTATTGTACTGTGATAGCCGGCCAATACAAAGGGATTATATTTACGATTTTTAAGTGGTATGTTCCATGTATCACATACCTTTCACCTCCCAGCTGCCTTCGTCTCTAGTCATTCAGGCCCCGACAAGATACAGGCTTGCTAAAACTTTCACTGTAGCTATGCTTAATATTAATTTATAATGACAGTTCAGTGACTAATCTCGTTTTTGAAACATCAGGTCAATTGTAGATTCCGCAACGAGGATGCTGATGTTGGCATCTGTGTTTTATGTATTACTGCCGAGTTACTGTAGACAGTCATTAGCATATAGTTCACTTGTCTAAACACTATTTTTGTGTACCCGTCTGTTTCGTACTGCCTTGTTAATTGTAGATTGTAGATATGTGTACACCATGTGAACCCGTATGAATTCATGTAGTTCAGTTCTACTAAAACTGGATTGTCGTACTAGCAGAATACTCGTTATATTGCCTATCCTTCATTCTCAATCTAAGCGTTTCTCATGTTTACAAGCTAGTTGCGTCTATGTTTCCTCCACCCCTCTTTAATCTCGAAAAGGGCAAAACGTGCACAAAGAGGGTGTCTTGGTGCTTCGTGCATTGATGACGTTCCGCTTCTTACTGAAAGCTGGGGTAAACGAAGCTTAAGAAGGTATTGCCATGCTGATTAGACCTTTTCATATCTTCTCACTTGTTATTGCTTGCTTCGATTTCTAATTCTTGCTTTTCCTTGCTTTCTTTCCTTGCTTTGTTTTCTTTACCAATGTGCTGCACCTTTGAGACAATGAGGTTGGGGACCCGCAAGCAGGGCGATCTAAATATGAGCTGCGGACAACACGCAGCTGGAGGCCACGACTGGAGGCCATTGTGAAAGTGTAGATTGGTTGTGTGGATAACAACACTATCATGATGATATTGTTAAATAAATGCATCCTTGGGCAAAATCATCCATAACAGGTGTGATTTGAGATCAGGGAAGAGGTGTCAACCAAAAAATAATCAATTTAACCAAAAACTGTATACATAATACTCACTGATTTTACTACAATACACTGTATTGAGGTACAAAGAACAGTATAAACAAAGACCACAGACTATTTTAAGAATGAAATATTAAAAAATTATTAACATTAATATAGTAGGATGTTGACAGTTTCAGAACTTTCTGGCTTAGTCTCCTTTTTTGATCTTGGGGTGTACAATTTACTGTAATTGTTAAGTAACACATAAGCCAATGCCCTAGTATGACTTTACTTTATTTGCAAATTTTAATGGGACGATATCTCCAAAGTACACGACACAATGATTTCTACATACAAAACTTGATATTTCATGAAAATATATCCGAAAATTACCCATTGACAGACCCTGTACCCTGGTATTTGGAGTCCCCCACGATTTAGGTCACTCACATGATTAAAAT
>JAAAKL020006821.1:0-17574 GCA_010016065.2 Carybdea cf. marsupialis auct. non (Linnaeus, 1758) | reverse complement strand
TTCTTGCCCGGTGTTTCCGATCTCGAGTGATGTAAAGTCTATTTTTAGAAACAAAGGCTTAAATGGGTTTGTGCTATTGAGTTGTCATTGCTGCTACGTGAGCTCTGTTGCAGGCAGGGTAAGAGATAATTGATGGCTTCATGATCCTTCTGTTGAACAGCGTCATCACTACGACGTCATTAGTTCGGTAAAAAGGTTATATAAAGAGGATAAAAGGACGTGGATTGGTACAAAGGTGCGGCTAAATAGTTTCCTAGTGATAAAATCATCCTTAAGCTTTGTCATTGTGTGGGAACACAAGAAACAAGTGAATTGTGAGCTGCGTAAACGTCTTTATTCTGTGTCTTGCACCAGGGGTGAAGTTGTTATGACAACCATTTACGAATTATAGATATTAGTCGCAAACATAACGTTAACATATCGATATAAATGAGTGAAACGCACAGGAAACACACTTTGTATCATAAGTCCTTCAGACAATAGGCTATTTATTATTATTTATGTGGTACAAAATCGGCATCATGCGAAATTTCGTGATACTAGATATCCTTGTAACACAGAAACACGAACTCTCACAAACTATACCCAAGCAACCAGATGCGTAATGATTGCTCTTAAGGAGTTGTGTAGGGGATTAAAATTGGCGTACGTTGGCCAAGTATCCTGCAACGTTTGAAGAAACAAAAGATATAGACTTGTTTTGACCTTAGGAGCGACAATGACGACTGGCATCATGATTGCAGCACCGACAGACTATGGGTAAACGGGAGGCACTGGCTGTGGGGTAAACATCGATTGTAAGCGCCTTTGTACCACATGCCTATAGAAGGAGCACTATATAAATGTTCTACACTTCAAAAAGTTTCGTCTGATTACGAAACCTCTTCCAGTGTACCGCTTTTTATTCTGGTGTTCAGTATATGATGCTCTACTAATGACGGTGCATTGATAATAGGCGCACAGAGGCACTTGGAGAGGGGAGACACCTCTTAATCTTTGACCTTCCAAACCATCGCTGTCCCAATATTTGCCAACTGAATTCAAGGAGGTTATGTTTAATTGGTTGAAGCGAAAAACAAAACATGAAGCTATTATCAAAACCAGCAGTAATGACTCACAATAATCATTGATGTAATACATACATAATGCTGGTGGTGGTTGTCAATGCTTACCCTAGAGTGTGATTATAATAGGGCATCTGCCCCTGTTCCGCAACTACAAAATACGTTCACGAGCTCAACAAATTCCGGTACCAACTACAAAAAAGTGCTTAAGTTTCTTATCAAAATACTTGTCAGTGAAAAAAACTATGTCAATACTGATTGTAAATATCGATAAATAAACATCTATACTGCCTGCTACATGTAAGGTAACCAGATAAGAACACAAATTAACTCTTCGGGTAAATCGTCATTCTTCATCCTTGCTTCTTAGTATCACATACCAACTGACTCTCTTCCAACATGTCTACTTGTGTGTATTGGGCACTAGTTCATACATTGACACGACACCATTACACTACAGAGCAGGAGAGTCCCTTTCTTTAAGGTGGTCGTAATTTCTGGTCATCTTGTCTTGTGGACTTTTGTCAAAATACCCTATGAAGGCCCTGTCCTTACTATAAGTTTGTATACATATTGAGACCGTCTTTGCTTCGCACAATTTCCATAGATATCTCCACAGAGACAAACACTGCAAACAAAGTTTGCATATAGGATGGTGAAGAAGATAGTAAATCGTGTCTATTATTGTTATGGGATGCATTTTCCATGAACATCAAGGAAAACAATTACAGTATCAGTTTACTAATAAAACGAATATAATGAGAAAAAAAAAAGGGGGGGGGGGGGGGGGGAAGAAGTGACAGTAACTAGCGATCATTAGAAGCTACACTATGTTTCAAGGCCGCTCGGGCATGATTTACCGAATCCGAGACCTCGCGGAAGACCAGCAAAATGATGGAGAGACCAAATAAGGCCTGCCTATAAGCACAGTAGAACGCTAAACCCAGGACTGGGGAAGACGGAGCTGTTTGAGCAAACTGGCGGGAGCAAGGGGCGATCATCGCCAAAGCAGTAAAGTCAAATCAAGTTAGAAGCTACTGGTAATGGGCTTTTGTCTGTTATATTTGCAGTCTATCCCGAACTCCCATTCCTATACTGAATTCTTCACGTACCCTAACAACTTGGTGGCACAACTTTGAGATAAATTTAAGTCCTCCAAAATTAAGGCTTGTAGGACAACGTCTCCTATCACTACTAAATACAGAAATCTACAACATTAAACGCAGTCTCTGACTAATGGCGATTGTGGTCAAGAGACTGACGTAGTGCGGTGCACCCTGTCACCTCGCGTTCTTTTCTTGATGTGCGGCAGTTGAGTCTTGCTCTCAAATACAACGGCAGCCGATTTTAAGAGATGAGAGCTTTAAGTCTGCAACCGACAGTTGTTACCTTTGTCTAATAATAACCTTAGAAACCTGGAGTGTTAAACGCTGTTTGGGATGGTTGGGTACTGTGTCTACGATGATCGTAGAATTCTGCAAACCTAGCATCTCCCAAACTGTCTTAACTGTCATTGTTGCAGTACGCTAACACCTTATGTAAGACCTGGTGACAAAACACTTATTTGGAAAACGAATCTAGTTTCTGCAACTTTCTGACCAGTGGGTAATTAATGTTCGCCTCAACCATGAAGGTTCAATGAGTACACCTGTGCTTTATCTCCTAATTTATGACCAATCGGAACTAAGGGAGTGCGTAGAGGTGAGGTAAGGTCTGGGAGAATCTAAGTAAAATATAATATCGTTTAGGGAGATGTGCCATCAAGTTCCTTAGCTTGTCTGCAGTCTCAGATTGTCGCTGTCAATAGAGTACTTACATGTGAAGTCAAAATGTTATGAAAATCGCATGTTCGTCAATATTTGCCTCTCACTTTACTATCAAAAAAGATATGCAGTCAAAATATTGAGATCGATATTTTGAACAAAGATCGATTGCGATACGCTCTTTTAAAGTCTGAAACATTCTTATCATAATCTCGATACTTGAACCTTTGTTCAAAATTTTACGAACTCAGCAAAATTAACAATGTCCACTTGAGTCCTTCCGCGGATTTAAATGGTCGAATGCAATATTTTGAAGACGGGCGCTTGAAGGTTGGGTAAGAAAGTGATTTTTATAAAAAAATCAGTTTCCTCAAAAAACGGGCTTATGACGTCAGTACTGTATTTGTCGTGGGTGTTAACCCTTTTCATTCTTGAGTGAACATTCACGGAAAGACAGAACACTCACATTGAACGCATTTATCATCGAATACCCCCAATGCACACATAGAGCTATTTAATTCAGCCAAACCAGTTGCTGAAAATTTAGTCATATGCAAAGTACACGTTGAAATCGAGAATCGATATAGGTTCATGCAAAAATTAATCGTTTTTCGTGGCTTCATCTGATTATTACGGTCATTTTTGTTACAGAAAGGCCCAGCTGCTTAAAAGACCGGCATGTGTTTGCTAGTTGAGCTGTTTTCTGGTTCCTCTTCTCGAGGTGAATCTCTTAGCAATCCTTGCACACAATATGTTTGAGCATCTGAAACAGTGTCTTTTCAAAATTATAATGTCCACTTCCATTTTCAAAGTCAAGTCTGATACAACACAGTCCTGAGTACTTTTCTTTTCTTTGCTTTGCTTGCCGATGATCATGTCGAAAACCAGTCTAAAATCACCGGAGTTCAGATTTTGTTCTTCCTCAGCCACGAGGTTTGAATTTCATATGGAAATCGAACGCTTGCCATTACATATGTAAAATATAAAACCTGGGGCAACCATGAAACCAGTGCTCTACACAATGTTATCACAACAACATTGTCTTAAATGATCGAAGTGGTTGCACTTCGGCCATGGTTGGAGAAAGCGATAAAATTTCTCTTCCGGAAATCGGATGAAGTTGCTAAACAACGGAATCTGAAGCCGTTTTGTGTCCAGCCACCATTGAGCTTCCCAAATCTCAAGGCTTAGAACGCGGACCAGTGTTTACGCAACAGTCTTACTGCTGTTAAGTAAACCGGCAAACAGCGTACTAACAATCTGTAATCTCGCCTACTTTGTTATTTCTTTGCCGTGGAAACTTAGACGAAGTCTTTGAGCACATAAAGGGCATCGGTGTCGCCAAAGGGAACATATTTTGGTTTATACGTTTAACAGGTCCATGACAATAAGCCATGTGACTTAGTATGAACTTGACTACTAGATAAACAAGGTATGAAGGCTTCCAAATTAGATTAACATACTTACTGATGGCTCTGCTCCCTCTCATACTTTATAATTTTTATGACCGGGGGCTAGCACTAGCACTAACTTTCTTGTTTGCCAAATAAACGGATGGTTGTTTCAAAGGCGTCACTTTCTACCTTTACTCTTCTTGATGTCGATAAAATGAAGGAATTCTTAGGCACAATTAAATAGCCGAAGTGGGTGCCTGAATATGCAGCCTAGAAAAGCAGAGTGGCCCTCTTAAACTGAGTTGTTTAAAAACTTAGAAAAGTACTACACAAGAGCCGGGCTTACCGGGACTGATAATGGGGGGTGTGGGGGCCGGATTCCCTGGCTGGCCCGTTTAGCAAGGCCATATGACAGGATTCGTCCTCATTTTGGAAAATTTAAAAGGGAGCTTTTTGCATTTCTGAAAATAATTTTATACTCAAGTACAGTAGCATTACTGAAAGATGGTATATATTGATTGATGTAAATGTTCACGGCTGAAGAAAACATCGACATGAACTAAATTAAATAAAAGTCCTCTTCTACTATGGGGTTTTTGTGGAATAATATAAAACAGCCCCGTATGTTAATCAATGGTTTGCTTTGATCTTCGGACTATCAACAATTTCAATATATAGCCTATTCCAGTCCTTGTTCAATCTGAAGTCTCAGTTATATGACAAACAAAAGCACGCCAAACATTGTTGTTTTTCGTAGCAGAAAGAAACGGTTAAATCGCATGACCAAGTTACACTAAAGCGCTTGGAAATGGGGCACACGTACCTCTAGACGTAGGCTACGCTGAGGGAAGTTTTCAGGGGTACAGTTTTAGGAGTACATGTTTTAGGGGCTGATATCATACATTTTGTTTTCCCAAATGCATATTGGCACTTATACCCCATGACAAAGGGTAAAAATTATTATTATTCTTTATCGTGTTACCAGACTTTGGTGAATTATGGTGCGACAATAATCTCTGTCCACGAACATTTTGCGTAGATTCTCTACTGGTGTTCGGGTAATTGTCTATAAAATATCTTGCGAAATTTGAGCGCGGTCGGCCTCGATTGGTTTTTGTCTTTGCAAACAAGACAAGTGCCTCAAGTTCATTCTTTCTCGTACAATGTCCCACAAAGCTAATTTTATATTTTATACCCAAAATATTATTAGGGGGTCAGAAAAAAAGAATGCTGAAGATACTGATGCCTAGAAAGAATGCCGTTTATTTTTTACCCCTCTCTACAAATAAAAAAGGGTTTATGCTCGAAAATGTCAAGGGTCATTGGGTATTCCTACTTAATCTGATTTCATGAAATCTTGTTTTTACCGTCATACACAAATGATACGATCCTATCATAGTATGTAAAATCTACAATATATATGTTCTCAGCCATGACGACAATACTATTAGGTCCAAACTAATCAGTCATATCTAAATATATTTTTATCAGTCTGAATTTTGGATATTCTTATTTCCATGGACTAATAGTTTCAATTAAAAAAAAAATTTTTTGACAGTTGCAGGATTACTTCCCTCCAAGATCACGCACAGCAATGAAAAGTCAAGGAAATCATTCGTCAAATATTTTCGGTTTGCTTTGCTTCAGTTACCGATAACCTATTCCCTAAGTTTAAATTCAATAATAAATGTTACAAAACCATGGTATATATGACTTAATGTTTAGTCATAAGAATTTAATATAAATCGATATGTGTTAACGAGATGGAAAATATCTATACAAACAAATTCATATACTCAAGGTGAAGTAGCTACGAAGCTGACCTGGAAGATCCCTATTTCATAATTGTAAGCATCACATGAATATATCAGAACGGTCCCACCGTAAGAAAGCTGCTTTCAAGCTAAAATTTGTTAGGTTTCTCAAACTCTTTCTCTCTTTTTCTCTTTTATCCTTCACTCAGTACAAGGCAGGGTTCGTCACTTCAAGGTATTGAGTTACTTCAGAAGAAATAGAAATACCCATGTTATTTATCATAACCCTGAACTTGACTCGAAAGAAGTTACAAAGGCAATTAATACCAGCCATCGAAAAGAGTGTATCAGAAATGAAATCAGTTAATGGATTTACGCTATCGATACAATACATTTGAAAGTGGAAGAGCTAAATGAGGGCGAGCAACAGGTTTCAAGGTCAAACTCATACCATCTTCACGAATCGTTTATGCAACATTTTCTGTTCTTGCATAAAACACATAAAATTACAGCTCACAGATTAGACAAATTATAGATTTAGTTTTGAATATCAAACCGATTTGTATAGACCTAATGATGCAACAGATCTGGTGAGATACTCCTGTTCCTGGGGTCTAACATCTCTGCGTCGTTCTTGATAATGGAAGGGAACTCTAATATTCGATGTATAAACGTGGTTGGATACTTTGAGAACATATGGAGCTGGTACGTGCTAACGGATTCGTAAGTATTATCTCAAAAAAGACATTTATCATAATCTAATATTGATCCTATGTTAAGGTAAATTGCTGCTTAAAAGGCAATTAAGACACCACTAGGAGGTCGTATTCTACTAATACTTGACTCTAAGAAATCCGACAAAGGCTGTGTTGTTGCATGCAGTCGTCTTAGTTTAAAAGTACTGTGGATTTGAAAGGGCATTAACGTAAATAAGTTTCTATAACAATTACTAACATTAAGGCAACAAATGGATGTTTAGTAACACGCTTAAGTCTAACCTTCAGCCAGTTGTGGGATCGCTTGGCAATTTCGTACGTTGCATCGACGTCTAAAGTCTTCACCATTAAGCCTTCACAGTTGCCTGTAAATATACGCGATAAAGACAAGCTTACGTACAAAGCATTGTAGTGGCACGTGACTGGTGCCATTGACCTTTTAGACTGGTGCCGTTTGACAGTTAAACAACAGGAGACCAAATATGCAACCTCGGAATACCAATCGACTCTAACCAATCTGATATCGGTCTGCAATAACCTTATTATCTAAATATTAACACGGTGTGAAATTAAAGGCAATAGTGCCTAATTCATGATTACTTCTACCGCGTATTTCTTATGTTCGTGCTCATTCAGATCTTTAGTAATTCCTCTTTCGCTGTACTCTTAATACGGTTCTTTCAGGTTATAGAACTCTCGTTTTCACTTCGTTTGATAGCGAGGCTAAACAAGAAAGGTAGGGTTGATTTCTTCACAGTAAGTTCATCTGGTTCTTTTGAGAACGTCAGCGCATCTTGTCTTCTTTCAACATGAAGTCTACTAACATTAATATACCGTAATTTGGTTAGCGATTAAAGAACATTACTGCCAACAGGTAACACGCCGAAATATTACTGTAATGCATCTAAATTCATTTTTTTGCTAAATTCATTCACTTCATTGAAAATGCTAGAAATGGAAATAAACTCCTCTTTATTGAAAACTCTAGCTAGCACACCGCCTTTCGTTCCCTTTACTCTTCACAGGCGCTTGTTACCTACAGAAACCATGATGGTGGGATGCAATATAAGTTAACTTTCCAGAAAATTTTTTGAAAATGCTGCTGAATACTGACTGTACCATCGTGATTTTTGGCATGAAATTGGTACATTCATCAATACAAATACAATTTTCTAAGGAAATCGCTCGATATACAAGGGTTCATGTTTGCTTGATCACTTGTGGCTAAGCTACCATAATCAGAAAGTGGAAACAAAAAGCCAACTGGTAGCTTTAATAGATCTTGTTGGAGTTTTTATTTTGATGAACTGAAAATCGAAATTAATAATCCTGGTATTTCGTATCGTGTTACTTCCATCAAATGACAAGTGCAAACATTTACAGTTAAATGTATCACACAGGAAGAGGTTTCAGTATTGTATTAGCTTGCTATCATCAATACCAACTATGGTACCTTTACAAAATAATTTATATAGTGAAGGGTATACCTTTTATCGAGTCTTCCAGGAATTCTGAAATCTCGTCAGTGTCACTCGAAATCATTGACTTTGCGAAGACAAATTCCTGTGAAAACATGAAAGATTCTAATTAGTGTTTTCTGATCGGGTAAAATGAGCCATTTGACATAACAAGGGTATGCATACATTTACGGAAGAGCATATTGATATGACGACGAAGAAAAAAACAAGCAATTGTAAACATACATAAAGATATGAAACCAGGAAGTAACTGCGAGTGTATATATGTGTGCTTGCTGAAGCGCAGGAGAGAGTCACTTCATGGCCATACTGATGGGAATTCTGTTGCCCTTCCCACCTCCACGCCTGACTAACTACCTTATTGACAGCTGAACAGATTGACTATAATAATAAACAACTGAACAAATATTAGCTCAGTTGAGCTATTAACGTGAAGGCTCTTCCACTGACTTACTGGCTGACTGACAGACAGACTGATGACGGACTGACTGACGGACAGACTGACTGACGGACAGATTGGCTGTCGGACAGGCTGATTGACGGACAGACTGACTGATGGACAGACTGGCAGACGGATAGACTGAATGATGGACAGACTGGCTGACGGGAAAACTAACTAAGCAACCGACCGAGTTGCTAGGCGATTGGCTGACTACGCCATTGACTGACTGACAGACTGCCGTCGAGTCTGTCTGTGTGCCTGAATGAATGAGAGAGTGAGTGAGCTAGTGACCTACTTACAAACTGAATGACAACTGTTTATTCGCCTCCTTCTCATTGATCTTGTAAATAATAGAGCACAAAGGGACTGATCAGCTTACCCCTTCAGTTTCCTTGAATGAGTCTCTAAGGAATTCTCGTCTTTTTCGAAAAGGCTCACGAACAAGAGACTAAAGTAAAAAACAGAATTTGGAGCGCCTGTAAAAACATGATTATGCAAAGACCACTGTGAATGGTTTCTATGCAACATGCAAGAGCAACTATGAATAGTATCTATGACACATACAAAGTCAACTGTGAGATATCACTAAAACATTTATATCCCCTAGGACCAGTATCTTTGGTACATCAAATCGACAATGAAAATGAACACTTCACTGGTGGACATATGAAGAAAAACGAAAACCAGTCTTAGCTTGAAACTACAATTTTGCATCATTGCGAGGGTAACACAAATACCTTAATCCTCACTTTATCATGCGTAAAGATGCTTGAGATGACAATATGACAACTCAAAGTTGACATGTAGCCTGATGTCGCTCGTGTTACATACTCTAGATAAATCGTTTCCAAGAAGATGGAACTGATCCGTTTCAGTTCAGGTAAAAATCCAGGTCAACATTCGCCTTTTTCCATATTATATTTATCATATCAAAGCTCGATGCCTCCAGTAACGTAATTTTCAAACATGTTAAACTGCTGTCAGTTTAGCGACCTAATTAAGTAAGAACACTCAAGTTAAGATACCGAGCAGTAGTGGCGGTTTTGAGGAGTGGTCAGCCGAAGTTCTGGAGGGATTGAGTTTCTCAACAGGGTGAAGCTTCCAATTTCTTTACTTAATTTAACAAGATAAGTATGGTAAATTTACCGAAAGGAGACAATAAGCTACGCTAAGCTAAGCTCGTAAAAATGTTTGCTACGCTGTTTTACAGCCACAGAAGCCCGAATTATTACCCTTCAAAAATCTATAAAACTAGAATTTAAATATGAAAAATGAAGTAAAATATTTACAAGTTCTAGAATTAATAAAGTTTCCCTAATAAAATTTGAAAGTCCGTGGTAAATCAAACTTTGCGACAAACAACCACCAAATCAAATAAATAAGACATAAAATGTACCCGCATTTTTCTAAATGTCTCAGCCCCTAGCTTTTCAAAACTCGAACGTAAATAAAAGAAAACTTTTAGTGCCTTGCAAAGACCTAGTTAAACACAATATAGATGACGAGAAAAAGTCAAATTGTTGCATTAAATGACGTGCTTGGAGACAAAACCCCACAAGCAATCCCAATACAGTTGAGAGTCACTTTTTCGAAGTGTTGCAGTCATTTGTTTTGTCAGTCAGTGTGTCAGTATGCTGCTTTGTTAGTTAGCAGTAACACGATTGTAGGTCAGTTGTTGCTAGCAAAATGTGTTGACCATTCTTTACAGCAGTATTATACTACTATTACGACTTAGCTAGTTGGACATTTACAAGTGCAGTGATAACTATCCATTTCTTCGATATTTTTCTCACTTTCCTGTTGGTTCTCCACAAACTGAAATGTAACGCAGATAGAAGTCAGAAAGAGTGTCTGATTAGAGCTAGGGTTACGTAAGAAGCATAAAGTAACGCACTCCTGGTACACAATTCAACACTTGTGAAGAAGCAACAGGGCAGTATCTTATCTTTTTTGCATGATCTGGTATTATATGCATTAAGGATTTTTATGGAGGTTCTGATGATGATAAGAAATAAATTCTGCAATGCGGATACCTCAGGACACTGGCCTAACAAGCTATGTTTTCACTTACGTTGTATTCACTCATCCGCCCAGAATACTAAAAGCAGAACCGTACCATCTCTAGTACAACATGGGAAAGCCCCTTGGTTCCCATGCACCACTAATTATTATTGTTCTCTAAAAACAATCAGCTGGGTAAAGGTAGTTAGGCAATACTCAGAACAGGAAAATGAAGTTTCTATTCACTAAACAAGGTTTTCTTTACCTGTCCATTGAGGTACAGCATGTCAAATGCATAGACACAGACTTGAACTTTGATTTCTGAAGCATCGGCATCCTGAAAAAGAAATTAGGAACCCAAATAATAACCACAATCGAAGGATGTATACACTAAACAAGAATGCTGTAATTTGCACACAACGGGAAAAACACTTATCTAAAATAAAAACAAACCACGAAGGAAATATAAAATGCCCATGTCGCAATTTTCGATTCCTGAGATTTTCATTATTTTAATGATTGTGACGTCAGTTAAAATATTGTTTAGGATGATTATGACGTCAATACGTGATATACGGGGAAAATGAGGTTTGATAAAGGAGAAAGGAAGGGATCAGGATATGTTAGATTGCCGAAGACGAAGATCATTAAGGATCTGCCCATACAAATTCCTGCTGACAGGTAAACATATCAGCGTGGCCATAGCGCATCGCTGACGTCCTCGATCTGCTTTTCACATTACAACATCGTCTTGAAACACGCACTTCCGTAAATTTGAAGAAGTCGAAAATTTCCTTGGTTCACTTCGATTGTCCTGTGATATCTTAGTCTTCCTTCTTAAAAGGAAACCTTGCTCTCCGATTGACTGGTAGAAACATATCACCAGTTTATGGGATAGGTCGTTATTCATTGATTTAGCCTAGTTGGGGCATCAGGGACCAGTGTTTGCAATGAGCAGGATTGAAGTGTATTTGAAGTGCACCCTGCCAATTTTTTCATGTTTTTCAAATTATAAAGTAAACAATTTTTTACTATATTCAGCTAATAGATGCATACTTAAGAGAATAGACATCTATAAGACCTTCACCACCTGTGTATCTGTATGCGTGTATGTATATATGTATGTGTGAGGACAGGGGGGGTCACATGCATTTTACAGCGCAAAATCCCTACGGCTTCAAGTCGCCTAAGCCATCGTCTACAGTGGTATTTGATTACAATTTATACATGGCAGCCAGCGGTGTGCTTCAATTAAGTTACATTAATCTCTTACATCACAGTATCTAATTCAGGTATGTATCTAATTAACGGCAGCCTACTGCTGGCCATCTATAAACTCTGCTAGATTTGATTAGATAGCAACATAAATACAATGTATACAATTGATGATTTTAATGAGACTCAAAAACGTACTGCTTGTCGAGACGTCTACTTCTTCACACTCATAGATCCCACAAAGTAAAAGTCTAATAAGCCGATATTGGTCAGGTATTCAAGCCACGTGGTTCTCATCATGTAGCTGACGCATGTTATGTAGTTGTACTATTGTCATTAGCACTGACACAAAGGTCTGTAACTAAGCCATAAATTGTATGCTCACCACGCGTTAGTTTTAGTTGGAAGTAGTTATGTGAGAGTGTGGTTCAGTATTCCCATTCAAGAGTCGTAGTAGTAGATTTGTTGAGACGATTTAAAGTTTCTTATTTTACTTTCATACCCTATATATGACTATAAGAATGATATCCTTAAAACAAGGATAAGCACACATTACATCTCATGGGTAACAGAGTGGGATATCTATCTGCCCCTCAAACGAACATGTGATCTTAAAGGAAGAAACTTAAGTTAGCCCTCAGTTGTTTTCATTTACTTCGTATTTATACAGATGTACTCTGTACTGTTAAAGTAAAGCAAGTTCCAAGAGCTTCTTCTTAAATGCCCACCATGGTCGCCTACAATGAATTACTACCCCCATCCCTGGCAATTAGAAGTGTATTTTTAAGCTTACGAACCCGGTAGAAAGTTACATCCAAGACATACAACTAGCCTACTTAAAAAGAAACAGAATCGAATCGATACAACTAAACCATCCAGCAAAGAGGGTGGATAGTTTCTAAACAGACTGTTCACCTAGTGCGAGAGATGAGTTTTTTACTACTAGTTTTAAGTTCATCATCAAACGCTTGTTCTGCTTACTCAAATGATGAATGACATATTTACCGACAATTTCTCCTTTTTATATAAATTTGGTTTTCAGCCTCGGTGTTGTTTTATAAGGTCACCTACATACGTTTCCTCTTCATAATTATCCTTTCTACATGGTAAAAAAACCTCAAAGTAATAAACGAATATCACGCTAGTCGGGCGACTCTGTATTTTGAATCTATACGGATCATTATATGATACGTTGTGGAATATTCGTTAAGCATTACATCGACAATTAGGTCCCACACTTTCAAACTTATTGAAGAAAACTGGGAAAAGTAAGTCCAATGGAGAAAATGTAAAAGCAAAGGGTGTCTTGGCTCCAGATTAAAATGGCTAGTTACGACCTTATCGTTCTTGTAAGCAGTCCAGCTTACAAACATATTTCACAAACATATTCATATTTCACTTCATTTCACACTATATCATTCAAGGAGGGTATCTGAAGGTTATTTTGTATAGATACAATTTCCTCGAATAATTAAAAATACCCTATGCATCATCTATGCAAATCGATCTAAAAGCCTATATTTATCTCTCCCCACCTTACGTTTCCTTGTACTAAGGACCTGAAATGGTAGAATTTGTTTCTTCTCTGCATCCCAGGCAACAGATTCTGTGTCAATGATGCAAGATTTTACATCGTCCTTCATGACCTAAGCAGAAAATTTGGAGACAAAAAATGCAAAACTGAAAATTCATCAGAGCCAAACATTCATAGTAAAAGTTGCTTCAGGACATTACCGTTTAAGTGATAGCATGTTGGGTATGTTGGTTATAGCTTTACACCATAAACCAATGACTAGTTAAACTAGTTTCGTTGCAAAGAACAAGTTGTAAGGGATTCCTCACATGGCGGCCCGAATATGGTAAAGCTAGCGTTCTCACAGCAATAGAATGCGGTGGGAAAGCGTGACGTCACGATTTTGAAAAAGTTTGAATTACGGGGAAGGTACGCAATTTTCATGTTGCCCTAATAGTAAGACCGTCAATGGCCAAAATTGGCAGTGTTTCCCTTTCCCAACTCCGAGATATCAGCGTTCAAAGTTTTAAATCTCACTAACAAAACCCTGTTATTTGATGCTGGTTCCTAACGTAAGAAACCTGAGAATATCAACAGAGTTTTGACCAGAGATTTTTTAAATTCAAACGCCTCTATTTTAAACACTATAGACACTACAGGTCTGGTATTTTGTGAAACAGTCAATTCCGGGGAGACTTTTAGATATCTGGAGTCAAATCTTGCTTTTTCCAAAACTTTTGATTTGTGATGTCATCACTTTCCCTCCGCATACAATTCTGTAAAAGTCACTGATTTACCGACTGAGAAACTACAGTGCTAGACAGAAACGTCAAGTAGTAAAGCTCATGCACTGCAAGTAAGTTGACAGATAACACATTTGGTCATAATATAAACTATCAAGAGAGGGGGTCGGTTTTGGAGTGGGTGGGTGGGGACACGGTTTGCTCCCCATCAAAAGCTTACTTTTAACCAGCAGAACTTGTACCCCGTTATATTTGATATTGGTTGTCGCTTTCAAAGAAAACACCCCACCCATTCGAAATGTTCACCAGCTTGTTCTATCAACCATTGGGTTAGGAGTACATTTTGGATACCGCAATTTATAGAGTGGACTCTTCATATTCATAAATCATAATTCTCCGCAGAATTGATCCAAATGTTTAAATTGCTTAGTTGTGATTATTCAATCCTGGTAAAAATCTCGTGTTTGGGCTGATGCATGCATATCGTAGGTTCTACTTTGGCGCATGCTCATTATTCATAATCACACGTGATAAGTTCCATTTTTGCTTTGCGTAGCTATGGAATCTTTGGATTATCTCTTGTATAATTATTGTACATATTGTATTGTAAGTCAATTGAGTCCATTGTGTTACAGAACATCCCGCTTTCCCGACCACTTTGCGTTTCCGCCTCGCTCTGAGTCATTTTGACCACAAAGAGGCCACGATACCTAAGCTCGGGCATGATGAAGTGAAACAAGACTTGTTTAGTCATTACAATTTATAAGTGTCTTACGATGGTTTACAAATTTCCATACTTTTGCAATTGCATGATGTCATGGCTTGACGGCGAGTGCCTTAGAGAATGAGGAAAGCAAAATGGGCCGCGCTTGATTACTCATGTAGTGTAGTTAAACCAGTTTAGAGCGAGGCTTAAACGCAGAGTGGGCCAGAACTAGTAAATATCTACCTAAGTTATTACTGTTCTTTACTTTAGTCTATAGACTAGTGTATATATTTTTATGCAATTCCCCAATCATCATCACGAAATCTTGAAAATTAGGGTATGTATTTATTGTTTTTATGTTCTTGATACCAGCTCCATATCTTGCTGTCGACAGACTGAAGAAAGTGGGTCTAAACCAATGTTTACGTTCGTGAACGATTATAAGACACTTGTTTCTCAGTTTAATAAGCGTATAAAACATAACACGGAAAGATCACTCTATTTTTGCTTAGCGTCTTTAAACAATCCTTACCTTAGGTATACGTTCAATAATATCCGGGTATTTGCTGGTATTATTTTCTTGATTCCTGCTGTATATCCTAATTTCACCAGATTCGAGAATATGGATCTATTGGCGAGAACGAATGGCAGTCAAAGTATAGGTAGGTTGGTATACTACAGACAAATAAACAACACAACATATGCATTGAAATATTTATGAATTAAAAATTCTCTACTGAAAATCTACCGTGTTGAAGCCAGAAGGGCGTTTATGCTTGACTCAAATGGTAACGAATGGTACTACGTGATAAAAGCATCGGGTGTCATAGTGTTTGGTTGCTCCCTAATTGTAGGCTCGCTGCTAGCTACCGTAGATGAGGATAAGGGCAGTTTTGGAGCTTGCTTAGTAGAAGCGCGTGTGTCCTACAGTACTTTTGAAGCTAGCTGCAAGTTCAGCTTTGAAGCTCGCTACTGAAATGCCTGATATGTCACCAGTATTAAGCACAAGTGTAACAGAACATTTTAGTTAATAGACTGCTATAGACATTTCCGTGTTCTACGTCCTGAAAGCAAAGCATAATATACGTTGAATAAGGGCAATAACATGATCTTAATGTTGGGAGAATATAAACTAAGAAATGAGTGAAAGGCCCTTGCCGTGATTGAGGAATGAATAACGAAGCTCTTGTATCAAATTTGAATCCAGATTTTAGCACAAATACAACTTCTTCCACGACCATTGAAAAACTCATTGCTTTGCAAATAAGCAATGTCTTCGAGGTGTTGTAGGATCTGTTAGGAGGTTAAGCTACAAGGCGTAAGCCTTACAGGTCTTACATTGACAGCATTCCAGTTTTGAATATGCAGCGGATGATCATTACATAATAAGTTTTATTTATCTTGACAATTCCAAAACATACTATCAAATGGGTCTTGGTATCAAAATATAAAGATTTAACGTTTAAACCTGTCTTAAACCTTCCAAAATAATCCAAAATGCCGCGCAAAAAAATTTGGCAGTGACTTGGCCAAAAATGCTAAGCCACTTTCTAACAGCTGATTTGCAAACAGCGCTTCTTTCTTTCTGAAAAAAGTATCACCCACTTCATTTCCCTAATTTCTTTCCACTAAATCAGGAAAGGGCAAGAAAGTGAGAAAACTTTGAGTGATTGGCAAATCTAGCTAACATCTTTACACTTTGTATATCCACTGTCAATATTATCCATATACACGCTCAAGTAGTCTAAAGTGTAAAACAGACAGCGAAATAAACTTAGCGTAACGGCAGTCTTGCATAAGCGTCTGACGCGGTTGGTGACGTCGGTTTAGAGGCACCCTCTTATCGTATTGTTGCCGACGGGAAGGGTATATCCAGCAAAGACCTCAATTAACCGGGCCTTGCCATACCGCTTTCCAAATAAACCGAGCGGTCAAATAAGCTTATCATTTCGGTCAAATAACCTCCTTTGTAGCTTGTAATAAAAATTAGTTAAAGAATGTGCAAGAAAGTGCCTATATCACGGTAAAGGAAAATCCGGAATCTTTTTAGTTTCCTTGAGGCGTATGGTTAGTCTTGAAAGCTACATTTAGAGAAGCAGACAAGAGCATTAGAACAGTAAAATACCTACGATGTTGAGGTGGTAGATAATTGAGAGCTTGCACTTTACGCCGCTACAATCAAAGCTAATATCACCAGCAAAAATTCTTAATATAAATGTTTATAAAAGGGCTACAAAAACTGAAGCTTCTCTTGCATCCTTACTCTTCTAGTGACTCGTTTTGAGATTCAGTAGTCAAATTGCCAGCTGCTCCAATATACTCAAATATCAAGGGCAACATCGACGACAAATCATGCCTTAAACGTCGCCTTTTGTCAACATTCCCACGACTATGACTCAGTCACTTTATACGATGTAGAGCTAGGTCTCTCTAAATCATATCTCATTTCAAATGTTAAACAGACAGGACTATGTTAAAAGTTGACGACAACAAAGAACTCGTCTCTCACCTGTGCCCTTTCGCCATCGTATTTGAATTCACATGTGAAGGCTGATGTATCGAAACGCTTGAAGACTTCGGTAATTCCTTTGGTTGGATGAGCTAACATGGGCTTCATGGGTATACCTGTGGATGCAATAATTATTTCGCATACGTATTAAGTGTTACTGTATATAACATGAAGCATAACTGAGATACTATAATCTAAATTGTGGTCAACACTGATAATCATCATCATCATCATCATCATCATCATTATCATCATCATCATCATCATCATCAACAT
>JAAAKL020006820.1:0-17574 GCA_010016065.2 Carybdea cf. marsupialis auct. non (Linnaeus, 1758) | reverse complement strand
GAGCAGTAGTAATGTTAATTTAGCTCGTAAACATAAATATTTTTCAGGCTTCATAGTAAGACCTCGTGTTGCTCTGAAATGAATAAACAACACAATTGCGCGCGACCACGCACATGTGACGAGCGCAGTTGAAATAAAAAGTATGTTTTCCGCGAGTAAAAAGGCTCGAGCATTTTCCCGACCGCTCGCAAAAGTAAGCTGAATGGAAAACCGGCTTAAGGCTGTGATTCAAGTGGTCGCGTTCCCATAGAGACACTATTGTAAGGGGATCGAATCCATTCGGATCCGTGCCCTTTTCATATCGATCCCGTATAAAGCGGGTCGCATAACGCAGCCTAGGAATAGGAACAGGAATAACTTAGGAAATTCTCAGAAATTATCAAATGTCATTATTATCAGTACTAATTATTGTGAATTGTGAATTTTGTGAAAGTTGTCCTTATTGATTCGGTCTCTCCAGACTTACTCGGTATTACCTAGAGCTTCTACGTCCCTTAGTCGTACCTTAATCATCCCTTAATTCCCCCTTCTACTTGGAAATTTCAAAATAACCCATAAACATGGCAGCAATATATTGTAATTGAAGACAAGCATGCACTTCGCTTATATGGTCTTTCAATTTGAATCGCCGGCATTTACGCAACAGGCCTTTTATACCATCATTCTCTCTTGAGCGTTTTTGCGTGAGGCCCGCTACGCCGCTCCCATTCACTGCTACCCCAAAAGAATTGAGTTTTGAATAACATTAATGGACTGCTTAACAAACATCGATCAACCAGCAAACGTGCTTCACAAAAACCACATCAAACTCAACACTCCTGACACTTTAAGACACTGTGTACTTCTCCCAGTGATGGAAAAGACATAATTCGGGTAAAAAATAGCGTGACACGCCCTATGGACACCACTTCCTTTTGTGCCGCTACGCATGAATTATCTTCCAAGGAGAACACTGTAAAAGTGTCAGACGCTACATCATAAATTCCCGACAAGGGATTTTCCCGATATTGCTTCTCTCAGAACAGTTGTGCATATCCATAATACATAATCCAAAGCAAGAAAGCCATACTGTACTTCATTTACCGAGAACCTGACGTCCGTTGCTCCAAAATCAATCTTGGGCACTTCGAAATCTCCATAGCCGTTCTTGATCATAACAGTCTTGTTATATTTTGTTTTCCAGCGAATATCCATTTTGACTTTAACAGGTAAACTATCTACAAGTGAGCCATCCGGGTTTGTGGCTTTAATCTGTAACAATACAAAATGGTTAGTGTAGAGAATTTGAAACAGTGGAAGCAGTAACACTTCGATAAATGACTTCACGGTAAACAATCGCTTTCCTTAAATGGAAAACGTGGCAGAGTCAACCTGAAGTTGATATTATCTTAGGAGGTCGGGAAAATGGGGTAGTATACCCATACATATCGCAATGTTTGACTACAGTGCTTAGTGTTGACTGCCATTAATACCAGTAACTGTCAATCTTTACAAGCTTCTGGGCCTCAGGTAGAAGCACAGACATTACAAGGGGTCACATTCATAACAAGATATGAAAGAATTGTATTCGATACCACTCGTTTAAACGTGTTCTTTCGATACAGAACTTAAGAAAAGAAAAAAATACAGACCTACTCTGAATTTCTAGCGGCCGACACTATTCGGTCAGCCCTTTTCATCATCGTTTAACAAACATCAATTTCCAGTAACAGAATAATTTAATACACAAGGCAACGTATGAACTATATTTATATAAAAGGACGGAAACTATTATATGTGACTAAATGAAATGGCAAGTAAGATAAAAGAAATGGGGTGTAAGAACGTTGATGTGGATAAATTTTCATTAAAATATCATGGAAACTCGAATAATGAAATAATTGCAATCAAATAAGTTACCGTTAAAATAAACTCGTTTTAAAAACGAATTCCTGCCCGCATTAAACAGGATTACGTCATTTAATGGCTACAGCCTTTAAAATAATAAAACGATGTCGTGCAGATCTTGCACTAAATAAAATTTTTAATATGTCGTTTGCATCCATCTTCAGCATACTCGTCGTTTTCCAATAAATGAATGCCAATAACTGGATTTGAGTGCCTGCAAGTATTGCAAGTATCAGACTCCGACTTACTTAATGGTATGCCTATGCCTGCATGTTGCCTACAGTACGTACACAATAGAACATGATGCTGAGTCCTCTCGACTACTCTGAAGGACGTTCTACCCACATAGGTGGCATTACACCTGTATTTGAATTCCTTCGATACACACATACCACTTCGATAGCACCCGAAAATTGTAGAGTCAATGCCTAATACAAAATCTATAATCAGTGTGCAAAATCAGATAAACTCAGAACTTAGCTTATATATGAGACCTGGATAAGAGCAACGAGAAATGCTATCAAAAGTAGCTTTCCTAGTAAAACATTTTTTAAAAGATAGTTTTATTGCAGCTGTTATCCTAAAGTGCTGTAATTGAGAGGGTTTATCACCTTTTTCAGTAATATAATATTTCAAAAACAAATAGGAATAAAACCAAATCATTTTAAAGTCAACTTGTTCCCAATCCTGATTAGTTTTTGGGATATGAGGAATCGTTCTATGAGTGGAAGGTGTATGGGGTGAAGGGTATCGATGCTTATTTGAAACAAGATTCCCGGAAGCTGGCATCCCGCATGCATAGCAACTAGCAGTCGAGGCCTAAACACCCAGGCTAATCAATTGATTAATTACCCAACAAGCAAACTACGAGTCAGTTAATAAACTGAAAGAATGCACGAGTCAAACTTATCATACTCCGGGAAGGGAGTAACCTGCACCTCATATTGTTCGACCGCAGTCGAGGGCGACACGAAGGCTCCCTTCTCGTATGGCCTCTGCCCCAAGGCAGGGAGGGGCGCCACTCCTCTTCCTTCTGTTTCCATAATTTGACCCTAGTGTGAACTAGTTCCCACTTGCCGACCCCGGAAGGATGACTCGCTGGCTTGGCGGCCAGATTGATGGCTCAGTTTCTAAAGGAGGAGAAAATTCATGGATCTCCCCAACTCTGTTTGGTTTGTACGTCACTTAAAAATTATTGTTGTCTATAAATCCAATACGTAGCAAACATACACCAAGAAAAGAAATTAAAAATTTGAAATCTTTAATTTTAAATCTTAAATTTTAAATTGTAGACGTGAAATGTGAAATAAAAAAGTGTAAGTGAAAGTTAAACTCTGGAATTTGAAATTTGAGATTTGAGATATTTCTAAATTGAAATTTGAAATAAAAAATCTTAAATTTGAAGATGAAATTTTAAACTCAAAACTTTAAACTCCAAATATCGAAATCTGAAAGATGAAATTGATGCCGAGTAAAGAATATTTCCATACTCAAGTCGCTTTATTTAAAGAGTCCTTACAGCGCATTAAAAGATGTAATTGGCCCACAGGGTTTGGGGAGCAAGGGGCTGGGTTCCTTATAATGGCTACAACATCAGATCAACACATACCTGAATCTTGAATGGCAGGCCAGGTTTAAAATTATTATCTCCTTCAATGCTAAGCTGTATCAACTTTCGGCTGATGGTTGTTTCAGACTCGGTAGCATTTTGACGATTTCCAGTGGCCGCCTCCTTAACAGATGCAGTTACCACGAACCTACGTCTGCCATAGTAGTCTTTTCGAGAGTTCAGATTAAGAGCTTCGCTTTCTATATCAAAATCGTAACATCCTGTTATCTACAAAATAAATACAAATACTTTTCACTGCAAAAAGTTTTGAAATTTATATCCAAAAAAGCACCTTACAGCAGGGTTCCTTCTCATACCTATTAGATGGGCGTTAAATTCAGAAGTGTTCATCCATCAGATGGACGTTCTATCTAGGTAGGAGGTAATGGATCATATCACAAACAAAATTTGTTGCCCCCAACATGTTAGATCGTGTAAACGGATCAAGTTGCACAACTTTTGTTGCACGCAACATGTTGATAAAACTGACTTTAAAATAGAACAGGTTCTATTTCTCACAACATGTTGTGGCAAAAAAGCCACGGGACAATGCATTTATAAGGGTCATACGAGACGGAGAAAGGGAAGCTAAGAAAGAATTTACAGTATTTCATAGACGTTTTAAGACGGGAATGGGCCAATTACCCGAGTTTCAGTGGTCCCACTTCTCTCTAACATATACAAACAATTTTTGTTGTTCCAAATGAAAACGCAGTTGTAAAACAGTTGTACAACAAGACAGGGTCCTCAGAACGAGTTGAGTTCAACATGTTAATACAACATGTTGCACCGTGTATATGGGGCTTTACGACTCAAGTAGTACTTAAAGGGAAAACGGTTGGTAACTGAAAAGAGCAAATGAAATACGTTTGCTGAACGGATAAGGGAAGGAAAAATTCAGTAGTGAAGAGGTAAACGTCTAAATGTTAAAACCAGGGGATTACACGAGTTAGTCCTTGGATGACCGAAGGACCGAGAAGCTAGGAGTAGAGGACCTTGGAGAAGCTAGGAGTAGAGGACCTTGGAGAAGCTAGGAGTAGAGGACCTTGGAGAAGCTAGGAGTAGAGGACCGTGGAGAAGCTAGGAGTAGAGGACCTTGTAGAAGATAGGAGTAGAGGACCTTAGAAAAGCTAGGAGCGATCAAGCTTACTGTACAAAATAATGCATCATGTTAATTTTCTCTTCACGTACTCTTGAAACTTTCAGAACATTATACGGAGACGGCCAATGATAAAGAAAAACGGCGAGATCAAATAACATCCTCTTTACACGTTTGAATATTTTTTCAAAAGGTGCAATTCTTTGAAATTAACTTACCCTCTGATTTATCATCATGATGCAAGTGTCCCTTTTCCCGTCATTGCGATAATAGTAATAGTAGCTTCTCTTTATACAAAAGATTGCATTTAGTCTTCCGATAACAGGCTTCCCGTACGAATACCTAAGGGGGTGGAACAAGTGAACTCGTAAATACAAACATAAAACGGGAAAATCATCATCTTTAAACTGTCACCTCGAGAAATTATTGTAATCTCGACGTCGCCATCTTTGTGAGGCGGAGATGCAGAATTGTGTTTTTGAGAAGTAAGGATTTGAAACGATATGTTTTAAAATTCTACAGAAATAGAAAATTACATCACCAATGGGTACCGAAGGCGTGACCAGCGCATTCGATGCGTGCCCTCTAATACTTGAACTAGCTGCATTGCATTGATAGTATACTCAACCTGTCTAGTTGCCAAAATCTGTTACAAGTCGATCTTCAGTCATTTATACTGCCTTCACTCTTTGATACTAAAGGCATTCGTAAGTAAGGGGCATTAACTCCATAGCACGATAAGTATGCCATGCCGCGGACTACGGTCTTGGAACAAGCAAGAATAGAGAGTTTTAGATCAGAGGACCAGGACCAGGACCAGGACGAGTTTACTCATGGCGCACCTATCTGCGCATATTGGCCGAAATCTCCACTTGAACTCGTCGTAAACGCAATCCTGAGACAACTTTCATCGAAAAACTGGTCGTGTAGAGGAAGAGTATTTCGACGTGTATTTCTCGAAATTTTCCTAAACATAATTCATTTCATCATGGATATGAGCCAAAAAGGTTTGTTTATCTGGAAGAGGGAGCACGAAAGATGCCTGACTGTGGAGTTGTTATCGTACATTTATCGTACTTGCACTGCCCTAACTCGAAATAGAGAGGATGGGCTTGGAAAGATGTAGCTGACCGCTTTAATACCCTTGCAAGCCTTACATTTTGAGTTTCTGAATGGGCAGTCAGAAGTAAGTTCGCAAAGCGGTTCGAAAAAATTAAGGAAAACGATGTTATTTACTGGCACCCTGAATACATGTGCCAAACGAGGGATTTTATCCTTGGCAAAACGAAACTCTGAGCGGTATCGATCGTCCAGAAGGCTATCTAGGGCAAACCGACCGTAGATTCAGTAGGCTATTGATATACTGCTGTTCCACTTTCCCTTTCGCCCATAAACAAAACCAAGTCCTCGACATCGATGATATCATCTGCGTAAAGTGCAGCAAGTTGATTAGCACCCACATTTGTTTACGAGAAAACTTGACTTCGTCTTCGTTGTCATCTAAACGTTGTTTGTGAAAGTCGAGGACAAGACATCTACGTAGGGGTACTGGTCCTCGTCCTGGTCCTCGCATCTAAAACTCCCTAATAACGTCAATACTTAAGGCAGCTATTAAATAAGACAACATGATGTCATATAAGGTAACTCTTAAAACAACAACAGTAGCATACCTTCGATATAAAAATGTAACGAAAAAGTACGCGTTTCATCATAAGTTGAAAACTTGAGATGTGCTGAAAATTTCGAAACAGAAGAAATAATTTTTGTAGCATACTACATCAGATGATATTCTTGCTGATTCAAATGTCGCGTCTTCCAATGGCAATAATCAGATATCTTATTTATGTTTTCAAGGTTTTTCAACGTTTCTGAGATGTTCTCGGTCATAACTATCCATACTATTAAACTGTCGTCTTCGTGAACTCAAAGTATCTGTGCGTCCTCATTCTCCTTTGTAAAATCATGTTCTGATTTTTGCCATTCAGTAAAACTTCCAACAGATTACATAACTCCCTCTCTCGTCCTGTGTCTGAAATCTCTTAGTGTTTTCTTACTGAGTGATGGGGATTGCTATATGGTGAGCGCCATTGTTCTTATAATGGCAACACTTAAATTTCAAGCAAAACCAGAAACTATTTCAGTGGACATACTCCAACAAAAACTTTGTCCATTTCCAATTGATCTTATTTCCTTCTACTCCTAATGACGTCATCGCAATATTTACAATAAATATAAAGAGAGGTAGCAAAATTGTTCCTAGGGTTCAAGGAGAGGAAGACAAAGACAACATGATAATGAAACATAGCGCAATTTACCGCATGCGCGCAAAGTAGTTCAAACAAAAGGGCCCAGGGGTAAGCCCCTCAACATACGCCTTCCTTTCGTTCAGAGTAGATTTCAATAGAATGAATAAGGTGTGCAAAGGCAACATACATTAGTGAACCTACTACCATTTACCATTTGCCTCTACGTCTTCCTCACCATAACTGCTTGCATCATGCGATAATACGATCCTATAAACAAATACCGTACTCGTCTTTCACATAGATCCATTCCTGTTATGGCAGAACTGCAGGAACTGGTTTTTTAAACTAACGATATCTTCCTAAAGACATCTTCCTCTCTGCTTGAACAACAAGATATATTTGGTCACCTCTCTATATATTTATTGCAAATATTGCAATGACGTCATTTGGAGTAGAAGGAAATAAGATCAATTGGAAATGGACAGAGTCTTTTTTGACATATATCCACAGAAATAGTTTCTGGTTTTGCTCTAAATTTAAGTGTTGCTGTCATACGAGCAATGACGCTCACCATATAGCAATCTCTATTACTCAGGGAAAAGCCACTAGGAGATTTCAGACACAGGACGGGAGTGGGAGTATCAAAATCTTGTGAAAGTTTTAATGCAAGTTATAAAGTCAAAACATGATTTTACAAAGTAGAATCATCTCACCGTAGCAACCGAAAACAGATTTTAGGGGCAAATCATCCGTCACTGCTGATATATAATTCTGAATTGCGACAAAAATCAACACGTTGTAACAAATTATGTCATTGTGAGAAATGTGGTAAAGCATTATCTTCAGTTTTAACCAGCGAATGACGATTAAACGGGAAGGAAAAGGGTTTTCCGTGCAACGGGCACATACGGTATTATGGTTCACTATGGTATTACAAAAGAATATGCTTAGGCAATCCTGCAAGACTGGCCTGTATATGAACCAATCACAACAGAAAGTACCTCTGGATGCTTCTCCACAATATTAATACAAGAATGCATAACTTACTTGGCGCAGATTTGTCCTTGTATTCTTTCTTGTCCAAGTACGATGTAACTGGGTGGTTTCACTTTAACTTGAAACTTGGGAAGAACTACAAACAGAATAGGCAAAATATTTTAGATCTATCAGTTTGATCAGAATCGAAATAATAGAATTGGAGCTCTACCTATCTTTTCTGAGAACAGGTCGATTCTTTCTACGTACACTCAAAATCAGCCTGATGTCACCATGGCATCACACAGTCATACCTGTCTATTGCGACATTTTTTTATGTCCCGGCACAACACCTATATTGTCATGACAAAAACTGAAAAGATCATGTCCGAGTCACACTTGAATAAAAAATCTTGCATCTCTTTTCAATGCCGATGGGCAATTTCATGTCGTTGAAAAAGCAACTTTCGTTGGTACTCCTTGAAAATAAAACCATACATGATTTAAAGGTAAAACTATCTTCTTCCCTAAAAGCCCTCGCCTCGCATCGTGGGGACACTTGCAAAGGCAGAGTTGTCAAGAATTTTGTATAAGGCTACCTGATAAAACAACAGGGAAAGTCCGTTGACAGATTTTCAGTAAATGCATGTAATTTAAAAACGAAGCAGTAAATCATGTGTCAAACCTAGTAATAATTCTTGCGACTGATGAAACACTATAACAATAACACAAAAAGGGATTAAAGGTATATTTAATGCCAGTTTGAATTTTTAAGGTAGGCTAAAACAAAAATGCAATAAAGGTAAAAGGTAAAATCGCATGAAGTGAAATTTGAATAAACGAAGTAAAATGAGCACAAGAGCACGAAAAAAGAACATCAAACCATTCGTGTGTACATTAAAACTTATATTGATATAAGATTTTAAAGTTTTAATAAGTAGTGATCCTGCAATTTTTAGTTTTCTCGTAGATGATCCTTTGCACATAGAATTGAGACCATCTAGTATCCTGTGATCCGGTTTGCTGCGATGTTCAATCAGATAATGATCATCGATCTAGCTGCCTTTATATTTGTATTGTCGTCCACGGGTAATGAGAGCGCCATTTGGAGGCTTTACACACATCCTAAATCTAGTTGCATTGGTACACAACGTGACAGCGCAGTTGTTTCGGTATTGTTGGTCTGAAAGAGGAGCAACTTCTGGTTTACACGGTTTCTAAAAAAATAACTTGATTTATTTCTCTAGATCGTTTGATAAAACCTGTTCACTGAAAATCGACGTTGAAGGAACATGATCGTATTTAGAATTTACGATTTTACCTACATTTCCCTTGCAACTGTCCCTTTATCCAGCAAACACAGTTTTTGTTAATTTGTAGAAATCATACCTGTTTTGTCGGAGAATTTTTCTTCGTTCGTATCAACCCACCCCCTAACAAATGTTAACAGTCAATGTAAAAACAAAATGTACCCTTCAAAATAAAACAAAAATCAAAATCGAAGTTGATGAAGTGTCCAATGTGAAACTCGACGTCAAAATGAAATGTTCATATGTGCTGATGCGGTTTAAAAAATCACATCATATTATACAGACCGCTCCAAATCAGTAGCCTCGTTTCCTTGAAGAGAGGACTGTCTCTATGGATACATTTATTAGATCTGCCTAATGCTGTTAATGACCAAAAACTTAAGTCTTGCAACAAAGAAAAATCTTGCACGATCCAAGAATCTGTGCTCTCCTGCCTGCAGAATGTAGTTTCCTTTCAGAAAAGATACATCCTGGGGAGGAGGGCAGGAGGGGCGGAGGATTGAAAGTGGATATTGGCCCTTTTTTACACTCATTCACTTTTCAATAATACTTCATTGCTTTGTCTCAGCCGCATCCTACACCCCAGTGAGGGCTGAGAAATTTACGTCTTAAAACCCTCCTCAATTTTCATGAAATCTAAAAATGTCGAGACAAGGATGAAAAACCAAAATTGATGAAGCTTTAGAGTCTGCCTTTTAGAAAAAGTCACGAAAAGTATGTAGATATATATATGACAAGTTCGTAGCTTAACGATACCAGAAATCTTGCAGAAAAGCCCTTGGTGTATATATGCACCATCAACATGTCAACCAGCTTGAAAGCCGAGGCAGTAGCTAAGTATGTTAAACTAACCTAGCAATTTTATTAGGGTATGCATATGAACTTTTTTCCAGATTTTGTGACAACTACATTCGTGTGCAAGGAAAGGTCCTATTAAGTTGACTAGATAATGCTAAAGTAAACGCAAAATGACTCTGTGCTAAACCTGGGCTCGATTGCCAAAAATGATACGAAACTCGAGGGCTGGATTGTTTTAAGAAACTTCAAATTTCTTCCAACCAATTTTAGAGGACTTCTACAAAATCATCATTTCGAGAACACCGCTTTGTACCCAACCGCGGCCTTAACGCACAACGGGAGATTCCACAAGGCCGTTATCTCGCTATCTATTTGTGCCCCCTTCTTACCAACAATAAACACCAAGAAAGTATGCTGGCAATGTTCAGTGTCACTCTTAGACCGGATGGTATCAAAACAGGCAGCTGAAACCTATCCCTAATACGATTTAACTCGCACAACATTCCAGCTTTGTGGGTACACTTTCATCCTCTCTAAAAACGCTTCCTATTTCGCAATAATGACATTTTGCACTAAAAACATATTTCTAAGCACTGAATTTTATATAAATAGTGGGTCGCAGGGGAAAGTAACGCTGGTTGTGGCTCGTTATAATCGCCCCGAGGCTGCATGAACAGAACAAACTTGAGTAGCATCGATACACTAATTGCAAATGTCTCTTGCTTCAAAAAAGGGATGCTTCATGTTACGTAACCTATCGAATAACTAAATGTAGTTCTCATTTACCAAAACATGTTGAATGCGCTGTTGTCTTGCCTACAAGACTTCCCTTTCCTCAAACACTGTCCTCTAATCATGCATGTAATAGGAGAAAAATGTCCGTACGACACAAGCTAATCCTACGACAAACATACTCTTCCGTAATTTAGTCTACCAAAAGGTAGAGTTTGCGTTTGGCAACTCGAGTTCATATCTTACAATTAACGTCACTAGTCTAAAGCTTAAACAAAATATGATTAGTGTAATAGAGTAAACAAAGGAAGAATCGGTCTGCTGTCAACCAAGATTTACGTTACTTCTTAAATCTTCAGTAAAGAGATAAAAACCATCCTCCACACACAGTTTACTGTAGCATACTAGCCTACAAATCCTAGGATTCACGACTGCTTATTCAAGTTCTGATTAAGATTTCAATTACAAATCATGGATTATACCACATACACAATTCAAGGGCCAAGAAAGGATACTGAGGGGAGGACGAGCAGGCGCACTACAACAGTACACATAAATTAACACTGACGAAGACGTGAGAGCCCATCTCGAGTTTTCTACATATATCTCTAATCATTCCTTTGTGTTATTTTGTAACTATATCATCGATCGTGTCTGACAAACAGAATATACATAGCTTGACACTGATGAAGGCCTTTAAAAGGCTGAAACATGATCAAGCCGGGAGGGGGAGACGAAGCGTCGGATTGACCACTTGTACTCTCGCTCAACTTAATTGGGCCGGTGTGGTACAATGGTTGGGTGTTCGTCCTCTGGTCGTGAAGACGTGGGTTCGAACCCTCCTGGCTGCAAGTATTAAAACAGCTCGAAGGTCCAGCTCGAATTTTCTACATATATCTCGAATCATTGATATGTGTTATTTTATATCTACATCATCGATTGTGTCTGTCAGTTCCAATATACATATATACATGCTACTGTTGAAACTGATCACCAACACTAAATTTTAGTATAAAAAAGAGCAAAGTGCATTTTTCTTTACCGTATTTCTTTACTTCAACGACCAGCTCTTTCTTTCGTCCCTGTAGAAACAGAATTTAAAAAGGAATCAGCTGGAAAGGAAGTACAGTAATCTCTTTTGTATTACTGGCCTCAGACCAGATCTCGGCGCATGAAGGAGTACATGACTTAGGGCCTACAGAATAAACAATACGATAAAGGGGCCCTTTCTGTATCTCGGCTGTTGATATCCATCTCGGTATTTGTATGGACTGCCCTACGTCTACAAGGGCATATTGACTTATGTGCTGTCAGGCCATTCCCAGTCCTGGGACTGTTGGGGTACTTTGATAACTGCACACTCCCAGTTGTAACTATATTATTTTGTATTTAGATGTAGACAGTAAATGAAACATCTAGTGCAACTGAAGGGTAACCATCGGGCAATCAAATGCGTGCTAATGTTAACGAGCAATTTTTCGGCAAAAAGCATATTTAGTTATCTTCAAACGTGGATGGTAGATCTCGTTTATGAGTTTTAAACTTGAGTTAGTGGACGCGTAACTCTTGCGGTAGACACACTTAAGGGTTCATCTGTCTTGGAATGTAGTACAACTTTCTACACTGCACTCAACAAAAAAATCAGTGCCAGGTAAAGTGACCACAATTTCCCGTTATTATAACTTCTTACCTGGACATTTGCTTTGATCTTCCACTTGCCAAGGACGGGCTTGATGGAGAGGGGGAATTTGAAGCTTGCGAAACCTGCGAGTGAAAATATATTTTCATCAGTTGCGAAAAGGTTGTTTAGTGGCAGAATAAAGTTACAATTTTGTGACTTCGCGTGGCTGCGACATATATTTTATCTTTGGTTCTTTTTCCGTTTGCTTATGGTCATTAATACCGTATTTCTCCTAATAAACGCCATGGCGTTTATTTAAAAATCAAAGTTGTAGGTGAGGCGTTTTCTAGGGGGCGGCGTTTATCAGAGGGCGGCGTTCATTATAAACTGACCAATTAGGTAAAACAACTAATGTTTCAAAAACATAACAAAAAGATTGTGCGATAAATATGAACATTACAAGTAAATATCATCTTGCACAATGTAAATCTCATTTGTTCTCGTAGTATGTGAAATTACAAAATTTGGTCTGTTTTCTAATAAACGCCCCTTTTCATAATGCGGCGTTTATCTGAGGGGCGGCGTTTATTGGAGGAAATACGGTAACTCGATTGAAACAAAGATCAATCTAAGGCCAGCATCGATTTTATATGGCTTAAACGTAATACAATAAAAGCATGGCTGCTGCTACTGTAGCATGTTACAACCAGATTAAAAGTATTACAAGTTATAAGTAAAGCCGCTAGGATCGAAAATGTTCTAAGCTAAAGAACTACCCTGGATTGCAAACGCCAATCTATCGATAAATTTATAAACATTTGGTTGCCTTAGGGTACGTGAAAAACTAGATTTAGAAAGGCGATAGAGAAAATTTTCGGTGCTGTGTCTCCACGTAAGAAAGCTTTCCCACACAACCTACAAACTGGTGTACCTTAAATTAAAGCTCTGCTGTTTACCCATTTTCTTGCCGGAGAGAGGCTAGCTACAATAACCGCAAGACTTTGAGGTTCCTAAGGCACGATGGTCTATCCTTGAAGGAACAAATTAAGCTTTTCACTGGGCCTGTTCTGTTCATCGCACACTTCTAGCAAACAATGCTTGATCAAAACATAATACCAATGAAGCAGCCAAATCCTTGTGGTCCTTCTTTTTACAAAACTAATACGTTGGCAGAAAACATTGAAAACCACTACCCTCGCTCTTGGGGGGCCGGGGCGTCTCCTACAAGAAAACTGGGAAATTTGGAAAGAATTTGGTGCAATCTGACACGCCCTAGAACTAGAAATTCAGCAGTTTTCCAACTTAAATGAATGAAAATGATCTTGCACGATTCACGGTTTTCTGCCGACAAGCTTCGTTACCAGGCTGACAAAAGGATACAAACTCTGTATAACAGGGGTTTGGGCTTGCACCCCTTAAATCATGAGTGCACAAAAGGGTTTTAAAATCAGAGTTGTCAACTCGTTTACCCGACGCTTTAAGATTTTGGTCAAGGCACCTCCACTCCTAGGATAGTTCAAGATCATCAAAAAGGGAACAGAGCAGAGCAACCTTATATATTCACAACGTTAAAAAACGCAACAATTACTTTTATGCTATAGGATTCTTCTATCCAACATGGTTGATACGGCTTGGAGTCAAATACAATAATTGATCATTTTAGAGATTTTTCAATATCGTTGGAATCCTGCTGCTGCTGAATACCTTTAAAAAATGACTGTGCCGCTTACCGTTTGTTAGGGCTCTGTCTTTCCACTGGATCATTCGGGAGCCGGAAGGATTCTATAACAGAAAAAATATATACGGTAAAATCCCGAATTAAGCCCCCCGAATATAGGCCCCTCGGATATAGGCACCCTATAAACTAACCAAGGTATCCTTCCGAATACAAGCCCCCCGAATGTAAGCCATGGGTTAACATTTGGGGTTCTGTGTGTATAGCTAGGATTCTATGGAAAACATGGAGAGAGCATATATAGAGCCTCTGTATTTACATTGTTCTTTTGTAAAGTTTTACGCATCAAACGTTGTTATTAGTCTATCTGATGGATACCGAATGGTAAATTTTGTAATATACAAGTCACCTGTTAACCTAAAATTACCCTCTGAATATAAGCCCTCCGAATATAAGCATACCAAAAATGCTTACGAACCTCTATAAGCCCAGGGCTTATATTCGGGACTTTATGGTATTTCAGGAAAAATTGCATTCAGCTGACAAAAGGAGGCCTTGACCCGTCATACTCTTCATGAAAACCAGAAAATCGTAGAAAAGCAGGGGGGGTCTTTTTGCAAGACATAAGGCTGCCAGCTGGGCAAAACAAATGATGTCGGGCGATCACAAATTTTTTCGAACGGCTGCCAAATGATGAAACTTAAAAATAAAACTCCTTTGGTTACCAACTTTTCACACGTAAAAAATAATCATACTGCAAAATGAAGTGGCCGAAATCTACGACGTTCACTGATCGCTGACATGAACGCAGAAGATTTCCCAATTGCTGAAAACTTGATACTTCAAATTTCTTTGGGGTATATTTTTCCGATACTCTTTGAGATATTTACTGATTAGAAGCCACTGATAAACAGAATCTGGCTACGCTTTTTTCAAAATCTTTTGGGCAATCAAACTCACAGTATTTGCATCTCCATTACTCAGTTGATAGAGCAAATAAAGTGTTGGTCCGATAATCCAACACCAGTTGGCGACATACTCTCATTATCTCAAAGGAACTTCGAAAATTGTTATTGTCCAGTTCACCCCATAGAAAAGTTGTGGGTGCAACTGTGGTCTTTTGGAAAATTTATTTTCGGTCAGCAGCCAGTAGCTTATAATTTCATGAAGTCGCTTTATAGACGTCATATGGACCACAGAATCATACGTTTAAAGTAAAAACGGTATTAGGTTTCCTTTACTCTGTGTGTTACATTCTTGCTTCTCTCCTCGTGATATGGCTACGTCTTCATAACTGCCACACGTGGCGAGTGAATGATATGTAGAATTTGCTTTTAAAACGCCATCGTACAGTATGACATTGTAGGAATGAACCTATGATATCAATTATGTAGAGGGTGTCCCCCTAATCCCATCTGTATGGCAGTCTGTCTGAATATATATCACTAAAGAGTTGCTTAATAGTACAAAACCCGACAAGTAATTAATTCATATTGCCTAACCTTTTTTGC
The DNA here is from genome assembly GCA_010016065.2 of Carybdea cf. marsupialis auct. non (Linnaeus, 1758). Classification (NCBI taxonomy): domain Eukaryota; kingdom Metazoa; phylum Cnidaria; class Cubozoa; order Carybdeida; family Carybdeidae; genus Carybdea; species Carybdea cf. marsupialis auct. non (Linnaeus, 1758). The sequence goes on along the minus strand of JAAAKL020006820.1, from coordinate 2,111 downwards.
AAGACAATGGTCACAGCAATTTGTTTAAAACTTACGAGTTTTACATTAACACGAGTGACCTAAAACGTGACACTCATATAGGTGTTACTTGCAACGATGTGACTCAATCCTTATATTCTACGCAAAAAAATTTTACACTCGCTCCAGGCCATTACTGTGATCAGGGTCTGGCAAAAAAGCTTAGCAACATGAATCCACTTTTAAAGCAATTTTAATACATTATTTCATTTCAATGTAAACCATCAGCCTATGTTGTAAATTTGGATCTTAGTGCTCAAATTTCGCTTCAATTTGAATTACCTTTAATTAAATCTTCCATGTCTGTCTTTTAGGAACTGCGGTTACGTTACTTACAACGTGTGAACCGCACGTATCCTTCATGTCCTATCTTCTTGTCGATGAGGTACGTTGATCTTGCAGGCGATAAATGACAAGTAATTGTCGACGTCATTATCGCCCAATCTTTTCGCAACTGACATCGACCGCAAACCACAAGACTACCCGTTTGCTATTTAAAATCACTGCGATCAGTTTCTATTCTCACGTGGTCTGCTTTCTTTATAATTATTCACCCTGCTATGATACTTAACCAAACTGTGAGCTACTGCCAATCGGAAATATCCGGTTCTTTGATTTATTTGATTCTGTGCAAATTACCCTGGCCTTTCTTGCGTTAATAAACGTTCAGGTAGGTTCCCTCTTTTGCTTGCTCCGGCAACTTATTACACACTTTGGGCACTCTCCGAGTGGGTTAAATTGGGGTGTAGCCCGAGGTGGGTACGACTTGGTTACGTATTTCATTAATAGCTAACCTCAATAGTAAAAAACAATCCTTTATATATGAATTAAGGCTTTCGTATGAAAAAAAGCCAAAAATTAAATCAACAGTTAACTTTTTGACATACTGTTATCGGCGGGGCAGTGGTTCTCTATTTAGCGGCAGTGGTATCTATTTAGCGGCAGTTGTATTTACTTAGTGGCAATTTAGTGGCAATGGTATCTATTTAGCGGCAATGGTATCTATCTTGCGAGGCAGTGGTATCTATTTAGCGGCAGTGGTATTTATTTAGCGACAGTGATATCTATTTAGCGACAGTGGCATCTATTTAGCGACAGTGGTATCACTTTAGCGGCAGTGGTATGTGTTTAGCGGCAGTGGTATGTGTTTAGCGGCAGTGGTATCTATTTAGCGGCAGTGGTATTTATCAAGCAGCAGTGTAACATTTCTTGAGTTTGTGCCTCGCTTACTTTAGACTGCTTTCTTTATCGGGACTTGAAACATACGAAAACATTACAAGTGACAACTAACAGTAGTGTTACCGGTCAATAATATTAGCAAGACGCGTCAACGTAAGCAAAGACCTCCCAACTAATATGCTGTAATCAATCCGTTCTTATGCCTAGCCTGCATATGAACAAAAATCATTTAGAGATTTTCTGAATATGATTTTATATCGTTAGAGGCTTTTACGATACGTAGTTTCGAATAAATTATCTCTAAGCAGCATAACAATTGCAAATGCAGTGCGTATTCATTGGATATGTTTATCAACGAAAAGGAAGCTCCTTGGGTTTTGCACCTAAATTTTAAACAGGTTTTCTGCTCAAAGTGCGAAATGTCACATTTTCTTCTCTCGGCGTGATCGTACGTCTTGCCTGTGGTACATAAACCTTTCTTAAAAAGAAAATAAGCATTCCACACGAGTCGATGCAGAGCCAAAACCATCATCAAGAACCACAATATAAAATCTGTATTTAGACATGTATGGGGGGGAAGGGGGGCAAGCTACTCAAATATGGGGGGAAGTTCACCTGTGCTCCCATTTAGCTTTTGGCATGTCTCAACAACAGACAATTGTTGAGCAGTGAGAACGATATTAAGACTGTCCTGTGCAACGCTTTGACTCGTCCGAAAAAAATAGTTTTTCAGCAATTCATGGTTTGCTTCTTTAGCAGCCTAAAATTCCTCTGACAGCGAATGTGTGTGTGTGTGTGTGTGTGTGTGTAGATAATGGACACAAAACCCTAGGCGTGTCTCCTTACCACGTTACGATTGTGTGTGTGTGTGTGTGTGTGTGTGTGTGTGTTAGATAATGGACACAAAACCCTAG
>JAAAKL020006819.1:0-17576 GCA_010016065.2 Carybdea cf. marsupialis auct. non (Linnaeus, 1758) | reverse complement strand
GGAAATGAAGTTCTTAATGAGGCTAAAATAACAGATCATTCCAAGAAATAAGAGAAGTTTTTCTCAGGCGTGTGGTTTAGGTCAAAGACGTTTTGGTATTGCAAGGAGAAATAGGGAGATCGAGGGGAAGGCAAAGAGACAGTTGACCATGGAGATGTTTAAATTAATTAACATAATGTTTATTATAGCAAGAAATTTAATGGGAATTGTATTGTATTCTACCGTTAAGAAACAGGTATATGTAAGAGTCTGTTACTATTTCCCCTAGTCGGACATCTTCTGTCAATGATCATCTTTATCTACAAACATTTCTAGTTATTTTTAGACTTTCATTCTTCGGTCGCCCTTTCTTTAAAGTAAAGCGTCATCTTATAGGAGGAGAACATTCTATGTTTGGTTATGATAAAACCGTTTCTTTCGGACTTATACTAAAGTGCAGACGATTGCTTCCCTAAAGTTTGTCGAGAAACTACCAAGACAAGCACAGTAGATATGAATTCACTTAAACGTAAACAACGGTCACCCCTGCGTCCAACTCAAGAATAGCTCAAATATTCCAGTTATTCAAGCTTTTAACAAAAGAAGAAAACAAAGAGGAACAAATAGCTTGCTAAACAAGGAGCTGAAGACATTTGAAAAGATATTCTTCGGACGCACATCGAAACCATTGGAAATATGATAAGTGAACCAGAGATCTGTATATTCAAATCAAACTTCAGCTTGCAAGTATAACTATACTTTCTGGTATCTGAATTAAAGGACAGGAGTTTAAAGAATGTTAAACAGAAAGCCTTCTAAAATGAGCAGTACCATGTTTCTACTAAAATGTTTTTTCCTTGTCAGAATGATTGCATAAACAGACCACCAAGATGTGCATCATAGTCTTCGGCTTTTTTACTTGTACACTCATTTTATGTGAGAAACATATGTACAAGGACAAGCCTAAAAGTTTCCTAAAATGTTTTCTAAGTGACAGTATCAAAAATTATTATATGCAAACATTCGAATTAACGATTCTACGAAAATGTTTGTAAGTTAGGTCAGCAAATCCGCAGTGGCTAATGAAATGGTGTTGTGGTGGGATGTGTCCCTGGTTATCTTCATGTCCATAGTAGAGACAAGGTATCTTCCACGTTATTGCAGTAAACGAATCAATCAGACAACACATAGGAAAAGGCAAGTTTCTATCAAGGAGCCCAATGGTTTCTTAATCTATTGACCTCTGCAGCCCTAATTTCTTACGATTTATTTTCTTTCCAAAAGGAGTTGTATCTACATAACATTCAAGCTTTCCACTAATGAGGGGATTTCACAGTTCTTAGTAGAAGTGTTAGCCGTAGATAAAGGATTCAAGTTTTATTTTATACAAAATGTTAAAATCTACTAGCTGTACTCTCCCCATTTCATTTTGCGTCTCTGCTAAGTTGTCAAATAAGTTGGATGAAGGCCGTTTTCAATGTAAAAATATCAAATTGAGAAATAAAAGTGATTTGAGATGTCTGTGATAAAAACGCGCCATTTGAGATTAGAAAATTTGATTTGCACGAAGGATAAAAATGTTTTATCTTCACAAAAAGGTATAAATGATCGCTCATCCACTGTCTGATAGAAACTTTGAACTACAGTCGATGCAGAAGTACAAGTTAATTGTTGAGCAGCTAAAAAGACCGACATGGTAAGATGTATGAAACATAATCATCTCTCGTTGAGAAGAAAAACGAACTATGAATGATAGATCCAAGTCATTTAGCTACAGAAGTTGGTTACGATATTTTCCAAATAAGAAGTTTGATGTCACAAAATCAGTATATCCGAAGATGTCAATGGCCCACCAGTCATCAATAAACATGACATCGATTGACGTAGAATATGTTGAATAATGATTGTACAGTCATCAAATTCCATTATATTATTATTATTCTATTATAAGGTACTATGAAAAAGAAAATCTGCTGTCTCATGCTATTTTCTTTCTTGCTCGAGCTGCGCAGAATAATTGCTGTGGATATAAATCTCTCAGGGATGAAAAATTTAAGCCAATCTCAATGAATATATGTGATAAGAATTGTATCTACTAAATTGAAATTATTCTTCCCTAATCACATTTAAAAGGTCTGAGTGTACTCATATTTATCTTTGACTTAAGCACCACCTTCAATTAAGCACCACACGTTAAAACCTGGAAACGTAGATAAGCACCGCGGCGCTTAATATTTAATATATGGCTAGTGTGGTGCAGGTTTTGGATCTTATCGTATCAATTTATACAGCAATATAATACAACACCTCAACATTATAGGAAAAAAACACCAAAATGGTATACATGTCGACAAAATATAAGTTTATCAACCCAAGCATTTCTAGAGGGTATTTGGGCACCAGAAGATAGAGTAGGAATCCCATGTATTAAAATATAAGTTGTATTGGACTAAGATACGAAAGATAAATACAAGGAAAGCTTTTGTGAAACAGTAATATTAAAATGAATGGAAGGTGTAATTATCGGCTCATTAAAGTTTTGCCTATTCTAGTTTTGTTCCTGACCATCTATCTATCAATTAAATTTCAGCTAATCAACTTTATAAAAATGCCACTTAAGCTTTCAACCAAAGGGATTATATTATAGGTCAGAAAATAGAGGGTATTACATTCGCGAGGAGTTTTGCGTTTGGGTGTGCTTCAATTCTTGATTTTGCTGTTCTATACAGACACATCAATTATTAGAAATGTTCAGCTCTTTCCTCACGCAGCAATGCAAAATACCATGTTTGATTGCAAAATGATAACGGCCTGAAAATAAACCCTTTATACAAGTACCTAAAGGAAAAGCTATCTATTCCGTTTAAGGTAGGAGCTTATCTCACTTCTTGACGAGGATCCTTTACTATACCAATTGATAGAGTGTTCAGATACCAGCTTATTATTGGCAAGCCCGTTTAGTTGGTTAGCTATAACTTTACCACTTATTCTTCAAAATCCGTAAACACGTTTTCTCATTCTCGTTACACATTTCTACTCTATGTTTTTGCCCTCCTTTTATACCTTAACTGCGACAACTCACGATATATTATCGAGTCTTATACATTTTAATTTTAACACTCTATCAATATGTTTAGTCAACTCAATATTTTGTATCTGCAGATATTAAGATACATAAAGTCACGAGATATGGTGTAATATCGACTCCATTGCTAACATTTTAGGGTGCCTTTCCTTTATAAACCAATTCAGTCTCTGGATCTGATTAATTATGTAAGACATGACGATAAAAGATACTTACGTATTATGAACCTCACCACGTTAATCACTATTAACAGGCTTTCACAGAATTTCTAAGAATAAATTCTTCATTGTAAACAATGAGTTGTCATAAACGCGGTTGTTTGGATCAAATGCCCTGTGGCTCATAAATGTTTTATGCTAAACTAACAACATGAAATCTTTATATTAATGCAGGATATACCACAATTCAAAAAGGCCTTTATAGCTATATGTATGGTATGTCTGTCGACTTTCACTCGCATGTATTTGATATTGCAGCATGTAGTACAGTGCAATCAGTTGGCAAAGAGAGGATTCGCAAACTCTATCTTGCAAATTGTTATTCCGTGGTGTAAACCGTATTAGCTGTAACGAAACAAGTAAATGCTACATGTACTTGATTACATCTATCAAGATGCCCTTACTTTGTTGGAGCCATCATGAGTGCTTGATTTAAGAGGACGCCAGATGAATGTTCCTCCTCGAAACTGACTTTCTACTACAGAAGATAGGAATAGGAACAGAAATGGAGTTACATAACAGCATTGCAGCATGTTTTACTCGAATTGACCACCATTCGTTGGACTGATTTATTGCGTAAACTCGTACTCTGTTATTACAGTTTAAGTCCCTATGCACTTGATCACGAGATGTACTTTAGCAGTACTAACCAAATCATTAACACAACCAAAGAAAGCTTTTTCCCACTGTACAAAGCAGGCTGAGTTTCAGACTATTGAATAAAGCGCTTCCAAAAGAAACAAGAGGAAATTTGTATGGCCACTGTTGTTAAGACTGCATACTTCTTACCTATTAACATAATATAAACAATTGTTTGGTAGGACTACTTATTGTCCCTTCAAGATCTTGCTTGGTCATGTCAATTAAAAAGTGTCCTTGCTCATTCTAGCGAATCTTACAAAATTTGTACAGGTTTCGAAAGTCATGCAGTAGAGCAGTTTTGACACTGGAATATAACTGTTTCACGGAAATGTCGTAATTTTCTTCCGAGGTCATTTAATTATAGGGTATGTAAACTCACTTAGAAAAAGGCTGTCTGAACTTGCCCTTTCTTCAATGGAAGGCAATTTAAAGCGTGAAAGTCAATGGAACGAAACATACATGGCATTAAATTTCAAGCCCGAAGAGATACAAGAGAAAGTTGAAAATGTCACCGCCGGAATTCGAACTCTGGACCTACGCATTAGCGACTCTACCAACTGAGCTATTGTGACCCAGTAATAACATAGTTCATTGTTTACAAGTTGCCACATTAGGTCCTGAGACTCCACTGGAGGACATCGCATTCAGCTCTGTGAAATTTTGGAGACCAGCCTCTTCGTGTCATGTGACTTGAAGACATGTTACCATGGCTCAGTTGGTAGAGCAGATTGTGTGGTTCCCAGGTTCGAATCCCCGCGGTAACATTACCACTTTTCTCTGGTATCTCTTCAGGCTTGACATTTTCAATTCCTCTCTTCTCTTCTTTCAGTGGGCTGTGGACGAAATGTTGACAGTCCTTCCATGTTCAAGTCACATGGTACGGAGAGGTTGGTCTTCATAATTCAGTTGGTAGAGCCGCACGTCGCGAATACATGGGTCAAGGGTTCAAGCCCCCCTCTAGTGACATTTTCACTTTTCTCTAGTATCTCTTAGGGCTTGATATTTTCATATCCCTTCTTCAATCTAAGGCTTTAAATTTATAAAGACTGATTTGACCGATTTGTACTGCTGTTAAATACGTTATCAACCCAACGGAACAAAATGAAGTCACAAAAACGCAGCTACCTAAGAAGAAGCCTGTTCGTATTTTAGAAGGTTGAAGCCTTTTTACGATCTCCACAGATTCAATAAAAATCTCTTTCAGTAACTGTGGTAGCATGACCTTACCATGGTGTCTCATCTAAAGGAACATTGGCCTAAGCTACTGATATCGAGGGAGTTTAAAATGTATTTTCCGAACATAAATTAAGAAGAAAAGAGCCTACGATAATTAAGTAACGAGAGAGTCAAAGTCTGTAGGGTACCGAGACTACTCAGATAACCTAACTGTGGGCAGATGAAAACAGAATTGGCGCAAAATGCTATAAGCTACCTTTGTCATGCTTCCAAGAAATGCAGAACTCTATAAATAAGCGTTGGTGTCCAGCTATTATCTTGATGACGTCAAAGCATCAGAAGAACATGAATCCTTTCACGAAACGTGTTCCTAAATTTGATTAATTGATGACACGTTGCTCGCCTTTTAAAATGAGCTTGATGGTAAAACTTTTCTTGCGTTTTTAAACAACATGAAATAGGAATTAAATGCAACATCTAGAGCTTGAGTAAATAAAACTAGAACTTCGACACCACCGTAAAATGAAAAGTGTCGATATCAACTTTTGAGAGGTCAACTGTTCGATAAGCTGAGCAACCTACTCAGTGAATTAGAGTTAAAGTTGCTAAATAGACCGCTGTCAATTGTGCCCTTTATGACTTCTTCAAGCAAATTCAGCATGACAAACGTGTGACAAGTCTAGGATACCTCAAACACAGGTGCAATCCAACCGACAGGCTTAGAACCCGTGTTTTTTAGACCACACAGCCTCAGATCCACATTAGTAATATGGATCTGGAAAGTATAGTATGCTAAATACAAATCATAATTCGGCTTTGCTTTCTACATTTTATTTGCCGGTGCGAGGTTTTCTGTGTTGGCTGCAAAGCTGACGTCAGTTGACAGAATTATGCAACATGCTTCTTCTTTTATTCCCAAAGGCAAACTCTCACAAAGAACTGCCACCTTTGGTTTCAGAAACCAAAACCAACATTATGGTATATACTTATGGCATATGCTCACAACCCACACACTCTTAAAGCATTTGTTGATAATGACTTTGTTGTCACAGAAAAAAGCCTGGCCAGCTTTCTATTTTGCAGTTTTGGAAAATGACTATTGTTGGCAAAGTTAGTTTCATGGATGGAAGACTGTGTTGCATATTGATATGTAACGAGAGAAACTTCTCATAGTAACATACTACAACTGCTAATCAGATAGTCTCAAATCGGACTGGCTCTCTTAAAAACAGAACTGATTTTAGTTTTCTCCTTTTCACTTTTGTATGCCTCTCTGGCTCTGTTCAAACTTGATATTTTTAAATCCTCTATTGTCTATAAAAAATATATTATTTTTATTATTGCCAAAATTATCACTCAAGATTCTTGTTGACAATATGCACTTAGAGAAGAGATGACAGGAGACACAGTTCTTGTGACACATGTAACGATAGTTGGAGATGTGCCTGTACCATTCTAATCACTTTAAAACTCTACAGTGTAAAATTAGTTCCTAAGTTTCAAAAGATCCCTTATTTTTTCCCTTATATCAGGGGGGAGGGGGGTGCATACTGTAAAATGAAAACTTATATTTTAACCCGTTTTATAAAATATTGCAGAGGGAATACATTTTCTAAAAAATCACACGCTGTTGAAAAACCTTTAAAAATGATGCTCGTGTCGTCTGATAACTATTGTATTTGGATACTTAGTCTAAAAGGGAGACTGGTAGAGGGAGAAAATACTTGATTCATATTTTGACTTCCTTTGTAGGTTTAGACGTCCGACATAAGGGATCTCTTGATTCACTCTCCGTTTGTCATACATTTTAATTGTGCCAGCCATTATTTGTTAATATAAAATTCCAAACTACTGGAACACGAAAACCACAGACTTTGGAAGTGTCACTCTGCTGCTTAATATCAGAGAATACAAAGTCAATGGGTACATCTTGTTATAACTTGTACTTTCAATCAGACTCAAATTAATCCTAATCGGAAGTCTTGAAATTTATGAATTGATATTACCGTCAGTTCAATCAATTGATGTTACATTACGTACATGCTAAATAAGAAAACGTGAATTTTGGTTGAGCCTCAACATTTGTAAAATATGACTATTTTGAGCCTAAAAATAATTCTTGAAGTGTTCTTATATGATATCGACGAGGCAGATTCCAACTGGTAATAACACGAAGTTTAACCTTCTATATAAACCTTGTCATCATTAGAATATATGACCCAATATCTATTCATGTTCTTATCAAAGCACTAATCTCACCAGTTAGTATGCATACAATGCCTTGGCCGTTTGATGGCGGTATGACCTTATCATCCTCTGATCTGTCTGTAGTCATGAAACATTCTGTTTTCTCCCAGCACTTTGTCCTAAAATGATCGCATTCTGGACCACACAATGTTTCCAATGCGGTTTTTCAGATATGTAATAAGGATCCAGCGTTAATTGCAGACACACTATTCTTGTGCCCAAAGTATTGGTCTACGTTGTAACCCGCATCCAATCATTTATGATATTTAGGTCATGCCAAGACTTTAAGTTTTGTGCAATTCCTTCATTGACAACTTGCTACAAATCAATGGTATTTTTGAGCTCATACAACACCACTCCCACAGACGTCATTAACTGACCCTTTGATGAGCTGTTAATTTTTCAACAAACAAATAGTGTCTATCAAGGACTTGAACAGAATGTTATAGAGTTGAATCAACCCAAACTGTGGAGTATCGAGTGTTAGCTAAAGTCCTGTCTTGACAGAATACTCCACATCCGGTGCAAAGCAGCTTTCTCATGTGGACGCACTTTCCTTTACTTTAGTTTGAAATACTATTGCTATTTCTGGTTGCTTTTGATTGGTATGATTTACAACATTTAAAGCACATAGCCGCCTTTTCATAACAGATGATGGCAGACTTGATTCATGTTTTATAATAGTTTTCACCCGAAGCTATTATTTCGTACCCCTTTATTAAAGTGACACAAATGACATCGACGATTTATCAACATTTAAACGTTGACTGTGTTACAAAGTAACCCATTTACTATCTAAAACATAGATGTGTGACCAGCATAGTACCAATCGTTCTCTCATAACATGCTGCCACTTCATCAAATCTTCCCCTTAAGTCTTCTTATTCAGGTTTCTTAGTTGTGTACGCAGTCTAACATCGTATCTTTGCAAAACTGCGATAATGCTAACGTCATTGCCTGCTTGCTCCTATATCAATTGACCTGGCTTTAGTCCATAAACAGTTAAAATGAAGTCTTCTTCCTTTCTCCAACACACCTTTCAGAGAGTTGTCAAAGAGTGTTTTGTGTAGTTAAACTGAAAAGTTGAATTTGGAATCATGCACCTACTTGATATTTTGGTAAGAATCATGCATCGATTTTACTATTTCTGCCTCTAGTTAGTTTAGTGCTATCACGGAAAATGTCTTATGTTACATTAATTTTAAGATATGTAACACGTTTATCAAGACTGAAACCTCAGAGATTTTTAAAAGAATGAACTTTTTTTGACGTGGAAATGAGTAAATCTTGCAGTGTTCAATGTCCGCTGACGAACTGATACTGGAAATTTGTGCAATAGCAATCATCCTACGATCGCATCAGCCTCGTGAACTGGAGAAATGTATTTTGTTTTTAAGAATGGAAAACGTTTTAAGTTGGTATCCTATTAGCAAAGTGTTTCTTGTCTTGGCATGATGCATGACAGAAGGGAATCATAGTAGGCTATATTGAAGTTTAATCAGGAAAGAGCGATTTGGTAAATCTGTCAAGCATCGTTGCTATCGTCAAAATGCGCTAATTGCATCTCACCATTTAAAACCAGTTCAGATTAGCAAAGATAATACGGGTAAGTAGCTTAGAAGGGACGAAATTTAATACTCGATTTTAAAGCCATTAATCATACCAGTAAGTCATGGATGCAAACCAAAACAGAAGGCAACTGCTGTTTACAAGTTGACTACTGCCAATTTGAGTTGGCAACAAGGACGGTAAACCATGAAGAACTATCATTACTTGGTTGCTTTCAACTTAACAATCATCTTCTTTACTCTTGTACAAGGATCACATTTTCGAGGAGGAGCGCTAAGTTGGAAAAATATTCCCATAAACGGAGAGGATGGTGCAAATTCGAAAGTAAGAACAGTTGGTAATTTACTTGATTATTTTGCTGTCTCTTGCTACTTAACGTAGTTCACAGGTTTTTTAAAGAAAGCATTATAGGGAGCATAGTGTAAACTTCTGAATCTTTCCTTTGTATCGATGTCAGAAGGTAAAAGAAGGCAAGAACAAAGAAATGTCCCTACTTACTAACAAACGAAGCAATAGTAAAAAGCCCAGGTATGAATTCCTTGAGGCAACTTCATCAAGGCCATGCAAGTTAAGGATTTATGAAAAAGGTTTCAAGCTGTCAGTGTTTAAAGCACATTAATTGTAAAATTAATTATTCATCAAGGAGATAAGTAACTGGCTTCCGCATGCAGTTACGATAAATCCTCAGATGTGTTAAGATATTTGAAAAGAGGATGCTCTCATTGAGAAATGATTGGTTTCATCTTACGTAATGCATCTGTCAACTTTTAGAGAATAATCCACTTGCTATAAATCACTTGGCCGAATCGATGACGTTTATTTATTTGACATAAATCTTCCCTCTTCACAAGAGACGACAGAAAAATTGCCTCATTAATTTATAGTTCTCAAATAACATGTGTACCAATTTTGGCGGTGAACCTCTGAAAGGACTTAAAATATCATTTTTGGAGCAAGCAAGAGATCCATTACTAATTTTAAATAGCTTTTTGACCCCCACCCCCTTTTTTTACTTATTTAAGTGTTATTGTGTCTTTATAGGTTATAGAAAGTGCAAAATCTTTTAACAAAGTAAAAGATGTTAATGCCTTTTCATCTTCTATTATTTTACGTTTACCTTGCGATTGCAACTTTAATGGCAGCAAGTATTCTGGCTTCAATATTCTAAAGCTTTGAAATCGAGGCTGCATATCCTTGGGACATGTCATTAAGGTCTAACGTAATCGAGTCGACATAGCATCTGCGAGGTTCCCCTTGTTTCATGTCACTTGCAACATGCCACGTATTCAACCTTTCTAGTATCCATGAAATGTCCGTGGAACAAAGAAAGCAGAATATTATTTTCGAACATTAACCTCAAAACTCGATTTTAGGAAATAAAATGAGGTCGGCACAAGAAATGTTGATATGACACAAAGTATGCAGTCACATTACGCCACAGTCAGGAAGTGAACACGACCTTAGATGATAATTCGTTGTATTATAATTTTTGCTCTGTAGTATAACCAGGTACATGGTGCATTTCTAAAAGTATAGATAGTGCCCACTTGATAAATTGATGGTCATTTTATCGTATGTAATGTGCTACATCCGTGGTAGAGAGCCTCTTTGTTTGTTTGTTTGTCTGTTGAGGGAGTGAGGTGAGAGAGGCAAATTAGAGAAACGCATCTTTTGCTTTAAAGAAGCACACTTAAGACTGTACCACCTTATCCAGTAAATAACTAGTAATTTTATTTGTGTCTTTGTTTTGAGAACTTGTATGAAACATCAATAGAATAGGTCTATCTTCATCTGACTTTGCCGACATTTCAAATTTTTAAAAAATTTTAATCTGTGTTCAAAGAATTTTGTTTTCACTAGACATAGTTATATTTTTACAAGGAAAGTTCTCAATAAATTTTCAACAAGATGACATGCCGGACGTTTTGACAGGAGATAGATACTTACTTGTCAGTAACCATTATACATTATGCAATCCTTTGTCCATACAGAGAAAATGACACATGCGGCGGCATTGGAGGCCCTTTTGAAAGAAATTAGATATTTGACGCGTGTAGGTGTTATAGCTAAGGTGTAAGTGTTGAACACTTTTCACTAAGACACATATCCGGAGATTTATGGAAGGAATTGATAGACGTCCTATAACAAGCATATATTTTTCTCAAGTGACGATGACATAAAGCTTTTCAAATCTATATAGGAAAATAGATGGACTATCTTCACTTTATAAAGGACCTCTCACATGGATATCTCTCTCTATCTGTCCACTTTATCGTGTTTAATCAATTACCCTTGTCGAAGTTTTTAACTAAACGTTCTTAGTAGAAAATTATCCACGCATATTAACTTGATAGGGTCATCCATTTTTTACTAGATCCAGGCTGTTGTCGTTACTATACAAAACATAGTTTTGATGCTTTAATATCAATATTTGTTACTATTAATAGAAAAATAACAACTATATTGTAATAAAATGACATATCATGAATTTATGATAGCAATTACTGATATTGTAAAGAGCTTAAGTTAATATTCTATGATACTAAAGAATTTGAAAGGTAAAGGTTCAGTGTTTGAAATCAAGGAGATACAATCGAGGGTACCATTACAAATTGATGAAAATGCTGTTTTCTGTCGTTTTAGTTGGAATTAACTTTTCGAGTGGCTTGGAGAAGATCTCGTGGCAATAATAGCAAAATCTGTGATCAAAAAGCAATCATGAGACGGGATCTGATAAAAGACGATGAAGGGGTATACTGCGTTGGTTGCAAAAAGACCATCACGACAAGCATGAGTTACTACTGTACAGATTATTCTGTAAGCCAAGACATGATCACGGGCGAGAACACAGTCGTAGTTGACACTAACAAATGGAGAGTAATTTTCAGGCACGTATATACCCATTTACGATCTAACTCACAATTACTTATTTTTTGTCATTCTTTACGTTACAATTCAAATCACTGATACAGCAAACGATGGTGTATTTTCATTAAATTCATAATGGATACCAATAAGGAAGGGTGAAGATCGTTAAAAATAAAACACAGCTGTGGAATACTGTGGATTTTACCTATAATTAAAGTACGAGATACTTATAAATCATTTAGTGGAAATGGATTTATAGTTTTATAATTAGTGTATATAGTGTTTAAGCTAGAGGCGTTTGAAAATCAAAAATCTCTGGTCAAAACTCTGTTGATATTCCTTGGTTCCTTAAGTTAGGAACCAGCGTTAAATAATAGGGTTTTGTTAGAGAGATTCAAAACTTTGAAACTTGATATCTCTGTGTTGGGAAAGGGCGTCGCTCTCAATTTTGGGCATTGACGTTCTCACTGAAAGGGCAACATGAAAATTGCATTTTTCCCCCGTACGTAAATTCAAAATGTTTCAAAATCGTGACGTCACACTTTCCCACCGTATTATCTTTAAAAATCACTTATTTCATAACAAGTGGTGTTTAGCTTGGAGAAGGCTCTTGTTAAAACACGTTCGGCCAGACAGATTTCTAATAACAAAAACGCACTCCCTTGATGACGAAATAGAAAATAGAGAGTTTATACTTCTTATCACCATCATATTCACTGAGTCCTAGGTAGGACTTTCCTTTCGTTGTTTTTTTTTCAATGCTATGTTATAGAGTTTTATTCCTAAAATGAGCCATCATATCTAGCACCAGACCAAATCCAGACATCAGTGAAACATGGGTTTAGATATTTTTTATTCAAAAAAGTCATTCAAAACATGGCAAAATGACCAACCTCTGACAGCCATGTTGTCTACCTGTCTGATTATTCTTTCTCTCCAACACTTAAACTTGTTGCATTAGTAGTAGAAACAACATGAGATAAGATATTAATGCACCTAAAGCCCTCTTCAACTAATTAACTAAACATATGCTATCATCACATGAGGCACGTAGCTCCGTGTTAGGAGGCTACGTCATTTAGAATATGCGCAGTTGGTAGTTTATCTAGCCATCATAGAAGTAATGATCATCTGCATATATGATGTTCATAGAGAACATTTTCACGCTATTATTTTTTCGCAAATAATGTTACTACCAATGTTACCAAACCTGACCTAGGTTTAGAGGTGATTATCTAAAACAAAACTGACAACAAACGAGTGTTTATCAAGAAAATTCTACAACTTGATTGGGCTTCATGGTTTTCAAAAAACCTGCAGTTCTTATTCATGGATGTCACGCCCTATTTCGTCCATAATCAGCTCCTTAAAACACCTTGAAATCTTGAAACTTTAAAATGAAATTCATAAAGCAGGTTTTATATAAATGGACATGATAAAGTCAAGGACTGTGTTGCGACGAGGGAGACAATATTTACGTAGAGAACGGCTACACTTTGAACGGACATACTTAAGTTGCTATGTTTGAGATAGCGTTTGTTTTTTTGTTCTAGGAGTTGCTGTTGGGTGAAACTCAGCAATGGAGGACAGGGCTGGATAATATGGTCGAGAAGGAACAAATTGTCGAGGAAACTTCCTGGCAGAAAATATAACTCCTCCCCAGTCTCTGCAAGCTCTTTGGTAGTAAGCATACAACAGGAATGCCCACAGTCTATTGATCTCTACGGTAAGCAACAACTTCTTCTCTAGATCCAACAAATTTACTCTTCAAGTTTCATTTTCGAAAAAGTAGCTTTTAAAATAATACCATAAGAGAAATAAATCCATCTATTTGGCACCGACGAGATTTTTATGTTGGGAATCTTGTATTTCTGTGGTAATGTTTAGGTCCTATCCATTTGGGTCTCATTTTGGTGGATTTATTCACTTTCGTCCCAATGTTCTTCGCTACCAGTATACATTGGTCTCGGTTGTTTCAGTCCCATAAATTTTGGTCTTGTTATTGTAGATAAGTGACATGTTTGAAGTCGGCTATGTTAATAAGAAACATGTAAATTGTAATCATATTATTTTGCTGCCAAAGAACAGGCTTCTCTGTTTTGACGAATGCATGTCCTTATTCTTTCTTGATGTTTTAGTAGGAAGAAACAAGAAATAATTTTTCAGAAAAACCCTCTATACCTGCCAATACCAAAAACAAGGACAACTAATCTTATCACTATTCTAACTTAGAACAATGCTGCTGTCTACTCTTTAG
The DNA here is from genome assembly GCA_010016065.2 of Carybdea cf. marsupialis auct. non (Linnaeus, 1758). NCBI lineage: Eukaryota > Metazoa > Cnidaria > Cubozoa > Carybdeida > Carybdeidae > Carybdea > Carybdea cf. marsupialis auct. non (Linnaeus, 1758). Next base: position 3,535 of record JAAAKL020006819.1, on the reverse strand, counting down.
TAAACGTCGACGGAGAGTTACCAACCAAATCAGATAAATGTTAAATAGTAAAATTACAAGTCCAGCAATCTGCGCCTGCAAAATCTCCTTTGACTGGAAATCCCAACACTAAAACCACATTCATATGGTTAAATGCCTAAAAGGATTGTCTGATATGGTCATGTAAAACAATGCGTGTTTTCGCTATTTGTGCCAGAAATGTTTGTTAGAGTCTCTCATTTGTAAAATGCTGTCATCAAAAAAAACCCAACATTGTCCACCTTGATTCCTTTCTCCCTCATCACACCTGGATCGTTAAATCATTACTATTGAAACTTTAATGTCTGTTTTCTCGTGCATGAGGCAATCTTACCCTGCCTATGATGATAGCTTTCTAATAAGTACTATGAGTTTTACTTCAAACAAATAAAGTTTGTGTTACTTCACTTCAGACTTTACATCATTGATTTGCTAGCTATATTACACTTTCATTTTAATTATTTGGGCAATATGAATCACTTCTTTCTCTATTTAAGTTCTTCCTGCTTGAGAGCTTAATGTCAGGAAGAACGTTCATCTATTTTCTGTTAGTCTTAATCAACTATTTCAATCGTAATTTTGTTAGACTCATCATGAACCTATGAGGTACTATTTATTAGGCCTATTCTATTGTTGTTTCACAAAATTTTCAGCAATATTTTTTTCCAGGTTGTATCGTAGCAAATTTTATGGATTTTTAATGATTATTTTTAGCGATTTAGAAATTCTAAGATGTTTGAATATTATTTGATAATTTTGATAAAGTTCATATGATCTTAAAGTGTTAAAACCACTTTTATAATGTGTGCAGCTTCCAATTCTATTTGCTAGCAACAGAACTTTTTTTATAAAAACAGAAAAAACTGCACTGGACTGCAAATAGGTATTTTGAAATAAAAATTGATTGATGGAATTTTGTACCTTTTTTAACATCAAAAGGGCTGATAGCGTCCTTATAATCAATTCATAGACGGTGTTTAACAATGCAGTAAAATTTTAAAGCTATATTGAAATATTTTTCTGTGAAGCTAACAATTTATTATGTTTCTGGTTGCTCTTAGCTGGATTGTAAGAGTAGGTGGAAGGTGTTATACAGTAAACTTCTCGCGATCGGTCAATGTTTATAAAACATTATCATTTATATCAGCAGGTCGAAAATATAGTTATCGCTATTTTAGGGTTAATATATAAGTTTACTATTTCTCTCCATGCAAGTATTGTATGAAACCATTTTTGTAATAAACGGTTTATTTGTATTCTTTTCTTTGTGAATTCGAGTAAAAGAAAATTATAGAATAAAGTAATTGCCATGCAAAATGTTTAACAAGAAAAGTATCAGAGAGATTTCGCAATCATGCTTCAAAGAAACAGACAAGTCATCAAAAACTAAAGTTAAAGTTAGTGCAAGAAGTATGAGAATAATGTCAGTATTACATTTGAATTTATACCATTAAAATTGATTTCATTCTTACCGTTTGTTACGCTATGAGATTTTTCATTCTAGCAACTGACCCGGATGATGATTTTGTGAAATGCCGAATGGGAACAGGTTTCATGGAATGCAGGGGAATATGCCAGAAAGTGCAAGGAATTTCACTGGATGAGGTAACATACCGTAAGATTTACCGTAAGATACTTATGATTACAATAAATAAAGTTGATATTTAACATCAAAGCAGCGAGTCTTCATTGATAAGCCAAACTATTTTACGTGATGGTTGCTAATACTCTTGACTTTGATCTGCTGATCACATCCCTGAAAATAACTTCAATGTACAATGGTCATTAACGTTAATTTCCCTCCTTTGGACTACCTCAGGTGGATTACCTCAGGTAGATGGAAATATACTCAAAAATGTAGATACTTTTATGTCATATACAAAATTATTAATTTATATCATATCTACTTCTCAAGCAAATCCTTTTCTTTGTTTTCTCATTCTTTATCATTGGTACTACTTTATTTATATTTGACTGGCCATCATTTTTTAATCTAGGCTACATGCAAATTGTACTATAATGGTTCTGGAAAACCCGGAGACTATGGACTTGCAATAGTAATGGAAGATTTCCTCTCCACCAATGATACTATTCCTCTTACCCAGGCTTCTATCCACATGGTTCTTTCAATCAAAGCAACCAATAGCACATGCGCACTACGACCCCACTTTGTAGCTTTAAAAGAAGAGGGAAGGAGATCATGCTTTGTCATACCTCTAAACAAAACGTTTCATCATCAAATAACTGCACGATCTATGGACCCTAACGATAGGTGAGAAAAACGTTGAAAATAGTAAAAATACTTTGGTTCCCTTGGTAATATACTTTTGTTTTTCTCTACTATCTATTCAAATTTAGAATTTTATGTCCGTTCTTTTCAAAAACACTTGATAACAGATAAGATAAGTAGATAACATTGAATAAAGTAGTAGCAAGCTTGCAAGCAAGTAAGTAGAAACAGAGCTATGTTAATTCCAATTAGCCAATAATGATTGCAAGTACATTTCAACTTCTCGTGACATATTTACTGTTAACCCTGCCCAACCGGAGTCGAGAGGGGCCTAGTAATCCCTCAGCTCTATCTTTGATCCAATATCTCATTAAGGATCTGCGCACTTTTTTACGATCTTTCTGAATGTTCCTTATGTCGATTAATGTACTAATGATAATGTTACTATAACCCCTTGCAAAGGGTGGTCACAAACAACACGTCTACAAATGATTCCTATGCAGTTTTTTGGTGCAAACCAGATAGAGAGGATGCACACTAGCTTCTTGAACTCACTTACATGTTTATCATCATTTCAAGCTCAAGAGATCCAGCTGATTTTACGTTGTGGTAGTCAGTTCTATTTCAACCAAAATGTTTTGTGGTATTTGTTAACCTCTAGCTATTATATACCGTTATCATTTTAATGTCAAAAAATAAACTTTTTTCAAAAGATTAATTAGCATAACATAATTAACATTCCAAGGATTTTCCTGAAGCAACAAATATTACCAAACATGTTAGCAACATTATAGCTGCTAGCCTAGTTGAAAGGACTTCAGTGTCAAAAACGAACTTTCCAGTCGAATCAAGTGGGCCTTTTCTAACGTTCAGTGATGTATTTTCTCTTACCTGGCAAAGCACAGTCAATATGATTTAACTTTTAGCACTTAAAACTTGAAAAAATGATCTATCAATTGGGTACGAGTTAGTTTCATTATTTGTGGAGGTATAAATTTAACTGAAATAGTGGGTGGCACGTCATTTCCATCAAGACTGATTACAAATCTTGACCCTACAGCCGACTGTCACCAACTGTTGCACCATTTGGGTAGGCCAAATAACATAATCTCCTTTTTATATTTTACCTATACTTCTTAAAAGGATTTGAAAGAGTTATCGATTTTCTTTTGTTTCATTATTACACTGGTAAATAAGTGTCGGTATTATTTCTTCCCCTAGAATACAAGAATTTATCGGCAAGTCTCCAATTGGAGCCATAAAATCACAACCACAACTCTTACAATC
>JAAAKL020006818.1:0-17578 GCA_010016065.2 Carybdea cf. marsupialis auct. non (Linnaeus, 1758) | reverse complement strand
TACTACTACTACTACTACTATTACTACTACTACTATTACTACTACTACTACTACTACTACTACTACTACTACTACTATTACTGCTACCACTCTTAAGACTTCTATTGCTGTTTCCTGTATTTCTATTACTTCTTTTCATACTACAAGTATTACCAATGATAAAACAAATATGTTGCCGAAACTACAAGTGTTACCGCTTGAAGGGAAGATACACAAGAATATATAAGTAGGAATGAAAAATAGAAAAAAAAGGACGAAGAAAAATAGACCAAGGAGTACAAACATGAGGAAGTGTGGAGAACAAAGGCATGAGGATCTACGATATTTTGCAATTATTCATATCTACTGCATTGAAGCTAACTATAAAACATAAGTGGTAAAATGTAAAACGAGAGACACACACATCTCGAAAGTGTTCTGAAATAAGTCTACAAAGGACTACCTTCCTCTGTTCCCCCTTGTAACTAAGTGAGACAGTTATTCCAGCTTCTGTGGTTACTCCATTGCTCTGTATATATTGTTCCTGTAAAAAGGAGAGTAGGTTAAAGCTGTCATTATTATTTTACGTGGAGCTGTCAAGGTTTGCTAAAAACGCCTAAAATTTCAAATTGATGTATCGTTTTTCACATTTTGTTTTTCGTTTCTAGTTATGGAGAGTAAGTACGTGATAGAGGGAAAGTGCCAGGGGTCACAAGAAGAAGCAGAGCACGCTTCTATAATACAGTACCATTTACAAATGCTTATGTTTACAAGCAACAATCATACAACTGCCTAAATTTTGCGAGAGTCCGATTTCGGAATGTATGTCAAACAGAGCAATCGCATGGTCTATTTACCAGGTCAAGTTCCAGGTAACATTTGCATCCCTTTTTTTTCTAGTTGGCGATGAATAACTTTGGAAAATGAACTCTTTGTCCATGTTCGATATTTTTAAGGACATTTAAGGTTCACTTGTCGTCCATTTTGCAGCACATTGAAAGCTGAAAAACTAACACAGTTGTTGACAAAACAACGCCCTCGTTTCAAAAAAGTCGGTAGCCGTTTACATCAGAGTCTTTCAGACACGTTGGAGATTCTATGTGATGGGAATGAAAAGTAGATTCGAAGAATATGACATACTTCATACAGCAATAATAACATCCTACAGGGAAAGGTAGAAAAGCTAAAAACACGATATTGCATGTACATAGTCATGACACTATCACCTACCAAGTCTATGAATCCTTCAAGCGATGATGAAGCTGTAAAGTCTGCTCTTGCAGTGAGTTTAACGGAGGCTTTGGGTAGGATATTGGAACAAATGAATCGTGAAGACGACGAGTTAAAGTTCTCATTTATCACTAATGCACGACCAAGAATACTGTTTCTTCCATAAAGCGATAAGGTAGGGTCACTAAAGTTTGCCAAGAAGCCATGTCTGTGCATTATGGTGCCAAATTTTCCACTCAAATCACCAGGTAGGTAAGTATCTATCGTGGCTAAAATATATATAGAGAGAAAAATAATATTTAAAAGTTTTTCTAAATAAGAGGTGGGTAGAAAATCAAAGCTATGTAAATTACTATATATCTAAGTAATGTATTAAAAAAAATTGAATATCAAGATCTGCTGAAAATGTAATCTAAAGTTTGTATTGTAATCTAAATGGACATTTAAAGAAAGTGTGACGTTCCATCACTAGAACAATCTGCGCGCCCTCTCCTCAATATACACACCATGCGACAACCGAATGCATTCTATTTAAGGATTTAATTACTCATCATTACACCAATCAATTAATGGCTTTGATTTATAATCAGTATCTTGAGTGAAGTGTCATTTCTTCTTATATCATTATAAATCAACCTTCTCTCTCTGACAAACATTTATCAACACCCTCTTCTTCATTAGAGGCAATGAAAATAGGCATCACGAGACAAAAAAGTTATATAAATCTTTTGTTATTTGAGGCATGGTTCTACTGACTCTGACATCCTACATTAGTTACTTCTTTCCACTTGCCAAATGCAGGCCCATGTGAAATATTTCAAGATTTAAGATGCTTAACGAAAGAATATTGATGACCATTCCAAATTTCGGCTCGCTCTTGAAGGGGGGAGGGTGAAAGACCAAAAGCCAACTACTGTTTTGGAGATATTGTTATTTCACTTAAAAGAGAACAAGAGAAGGAAGGTTGAAAACTTCAAATATCAAGCGTACATACATTTTCGATGGTCCATTGACTAGGAATCTACATAGCAATTGCACTAATTTGTGCTGAATAAATGGTGTTATAATGGGTGACTCCACTAATGTGGCCTCTCACTTTCATAGAGGGCCTGTAGCTTTAATATCTGTCCTTAAAGACGTTCGGCTTTTTTGCTGCAATTTGCCACAGCATTCTATTCTGCTTCTACATATTTAAGAATTGTCTGGAGTGCTCCAATATGAGGAAAGCTTTATAGATGTTTTTGACACGCATATCTGATTAATGAGTTCTCTTACAATCACATATCATATCTAGTCTTACTCACGGATCTTTCTAGAAAGCAAAATTACAGTTCTTTTACTTAGTTGAATACCAGTAAGTAATCACAATGATCGGTGATAATGACTTTAAGAACTCGCTGTCATCTGCAAAACAGATATTTATTTTCTAGGATTGTTAACAAATCTTATCTCTTATCACTTCTTTCTATATAGCGAAAATCCATTACGTGCAGCAAGTAAACACTACAATAGAGAGACGGCGCTAGAAATGCATTGAGTCCTTAGGCATTCCAGAATGCAATTGGACAGTATGAAAAATCCTTTCACTCTCAGTACTGCTCCTACACGTATTGCAAAGTGTTACCCTTTAAATGTCCTTAATAGTGGATACGATTCGCTTGTTTTAGTGGATAATACGAAGCCTCGTTATTATTCGTCAGTAATTAAACGCCTTTTGTATCTCTTATCGATCAGATAGTGACCATGCATCACCTTTAAATTCTATCTGTCATGTTCTCAGAATAGAAAGATCTAAATCTATAGCTGGTCCTTTATCACTATAGTCTGTTATGGTCTACACATTTGTTTGTCTCTGTTCTACATGCAGCGTACGTTTCGTGACCTAATGGTACGATGGAGAGCAGGGAGAGTAAGGGATAGGACGTCTGCAGAAAAGTATTGCTAGATTAAGAAAGTCATCTCTTTAATGTATACACAGATCTCCCCAATTTACGATATTTTTTCTTGCTACGCAGCTATCCGTATCGAAGAAATGGCCATCTTAATTATTACAGCTTTCAAAAGGTATCAGGATACAGTGAGGACGCCAGACAATAAGAATAATTTCAGCAGTTCTTCGAAGGCGTGTAGTTTACATTTCAGATAATGAGAACAAGAAGAAGTGGAAGTTTATGGCAAAAGAACTCACGACCCCTTTCCCACCAAAACAACAGGACTTCCACGATAACAGTATGTATATGTATATACAATACGACTGAGGAACAATCCAGTTAAAATATTCGAAATAATAATAATTAAACTTCAGTGCCATATATTTATTCTGTAACAAAAGATAAGCTTTAACATTGTACATTCTCACTGTTTTCACCCGTTACGAAGGGGCCAGCATAGTTTTATAGGAGCGGATATTTACTTTACATTGGAACAGTACAAACATACTCAACATATTAAAAAGATAATAATAAACTCAATAAGTGGATAGCATTTAGCACTTGCAAAAACTGCCAATGGGCATCAATATAACCTTTCGAATAGAGCAATTGTACATGGTTGTGCGACACTAAATATTGTTATTGGTTAATCCAGCAAATTTTAAGCACTACTTAAATATTTAATAGTAGCTGAAAATGCCACCAAAAAACCATTAGGCAGAAAAAAACAACAAAATGGGGTAATAATAGAGTTCTGTTATAACCAAATTAGAGCATTAAAATACCAAGTTACTCAAATTTTCAAGGTCAATTTCTCGTCTGAAGATTCTTGGCCGGGTACGGTCACTTACCGGTTCCCTGTGCTGGACTGGTTGCATCCGAAATTATACCTTTTGGGTTAAAATATGAACCTACATTGGCTGGACTGCAAACGTCTCCAGAACCTCCAGATCCTTGAACTGGAAGTTCATGAATCCCATAGGAATAATCTTGAAAGTCTAAATCGTCTAAATGTACCCTTAGTTTAGCTGCATGGTATGGTGTACTTTGTCGGAACAGTATACTTCCTGACACATCGGTATGTGTACTACTTTCAAATGTTGCCTCAGCTATCATGGGCCCTCGGCTTATAAAATCGCCACATCCTATATGTCTGCCGTTACCTAGCACAGTAAGGCCATTAGCAAGAACACTCGATGGTGGAGTAATTCTCAGATTCGAGTCCACGAATCGAAAGCGTCTTCGTTTGGTTTTATCCGTTCCGGCAATTCCAATCGATATGCTTCCGTGTTTTCCAAAGAGGTCGCCCATAGCACATTCCTGTTGTGCCTCTCGGCTACAGGATTCTTTTGAGGGAATGCCGAACATCTCACCAACGGTGCTACAATTTTCATACGATTCAAGCCCTGAGGACCCTATATACCACTTATGATCATTAGTAGGTAACGTTGATCCATCCACATAAAATAATTCACCGAGTATAATGGCCGGACTATCAGGCAATGCTGCACTGCGAAGTATTGTCACTTTCCCTCCAATAGCCCCATGTAAGACAGCAGAGGCGTACAGCATAGTAGAGTTAAACTCTAATATATTTGCACATGCCCGTATCGTTGAAGTGCCAGGTACATAGATAGCTAACGACCTCCCAAGTAAAGTGGTACTCCCGTATAATCGAAGGTCTGGATCTACATATGTGGACTTGTAACCATAAATTTCATGGCTCTTTGTTAAATCACCATGATCAATCACGTCTCCAAGATCAGAGCAGCTATCTTCGACGTTCCCGCGATGCACGAAAGGATATTCGTGAATGGCCCATGGGCCTGTATCATAGGTTTCCATTTGCACCTTAATTAATACAGGGTTAAGTTTGTCCTTCTGCTGGAACATGACAACACCTCTCACTCCACCCATATTGAAATCAGCGTACATGTTATACATATTCTGTCCATGTGCAGTTTGGGTCAAGAAGACTCCTGTAAATAGAATGAAATGCAGTGAGACGAGAGTATAGCTTAAGTGTTGCATATCAGTATATCAAGATCAGACCAAATTGTTATTATGCCAGTAATTTCTGGCAAGATTATTGCTATTATAAGTTGATTGCCATTTCAGCTTGATTTGACTCACTTTAGGGCGATTGGCAATGACTGTGATAATTTTCTGGGTTTAGACGGGCGTATGTATAAGCCAATGCGTAAGCTACATGCATCACAAAATGTGATACCAGTCGGACACAGGATAAAGCATATTGAGTAAGGTAAAAGAGACGATCATCCAAAATGGTAAGAGGATATTTAAACTACTGATGCAAGGGAATGCTTTCACAATCGTAGAACGAATGGTATAATTACGATGTACGAATAATAGATTTTACATTATTCATGAACCTAACGGCAGCTGGAAACCCATGAAAGCAAATGCGAAGGAGGGGGCGTGGGCTTGCAGTTTTGTGCTTTTAGTTTAGCATGATAGGGATCCTACATTATTCCAAGCAAAGGCAGGCTTTTGCTCATGCTCATAAACTGACGCCTTCCTCACGAACACAAGGAATACAAATAGTTTATCAGCGTATACGAGACCCGCGAATTATTTATAAATATATGGCCTTTAGCATCTTTCTATTATTTGGATATATACTGTGTAGTTCCTACTCGAAGAAAAATAGAATCAAATACAAGAATGAAACAGGGATTGGAGTTCGAAGTCAAGATTGTATGCTTCAGATATCAATGGTGCTGGCTTAACTCTCACTGAAACAGAGGGGCCATTACAGTAACCAATATTGTAGAATATTGTTCACAACATGCCTATCGTGATATTTTACTGAACACACATCACGTCGATACATAAAATTATTTAAACGTATACTAAGATTTGACACCGCAATCTAAGATAATATTTGAAGACTTGAAAAACAAAGTTTCACTTACCTGCTAAAACAAGGCTAAGAACAAGCATTTCTATTCAGGGCTAAGCTTAATCTCTAAGGGTCTCTTCGTCGAATCCTATGATCGCAGCTTTGTTTCGCGTATTATTCAAAAAAATATATGCTACGAGCAACCTGTGGTAGCCATACGTGCGTTTTGGCATGAAAGGAGCATTGATAATCGTATCCTCGCTATCTATTCTAAAATTATATATTTACAAGACTGTTACGGGATGCAGCTTCATCCTATTGTGCTTCAAAATAAGTATACTTCGTAAATATTTAGCGTTTTTCCTTCTAGTGTAGTTCAATTCTATATTATCTTGGAACGATTTTTTTTTCCTTTTTCGATGTTTATTGACCCATGTCTAATGCCTTACTTTCACGTAGAAAATATCCTAAAAGTACTGGTATTTTGTGGTGTTCAGTTTGATGTGATTTCAGAAGCACTGACTCCTCGATACAGGGGCACCAACCATCATAGATCAGCACAATGGAACTGGTAGATATGCAAACAAACCAGTGAGCACAATGACGGCGGGAATTTCAAATTTTCAACTGGGCTTCTATTTTACTGGGGTAAAATGTAAAATGTCGTGAAAACTAATCTTTGATCTTTCCTGATAACAGAGTTTTCGTTGTACCTGCACCAGAATAAATTAAACATCCCCCTTTTACAGAAGAGATGAAACTGCAGTTAGGAGCCTATTTTGTCAAGAGTAGACTACTTCAAGGCGAAGTTATTCCTTCATGGTATTACATTAAGTGGAAGGCCGCTAACAACTCTCGTTGACTTTTATGTTACTTGGGGGGAATTAAAGATAGCAGTGATGGGTGTGAACCATTGCCTTACATCTTAGAATGGGGGGGATAGATGTTTTTCTCCAAAATTGTCGATGGCTACGTTTTCAAAATGACTCCTACTGCCTGCCCCTTTTTATACATTTCTTAAACTTTAGGTTCTTTCAATCAAATGCCTCTCGGGGAATTTTACAATTGTACTGCAAATCTGGGGTGATGATAAAACGGGGAGTAGTTATTTAGCTTTCCATTTGGAGGGTTCAGCCATACATTTTGCTGTAAAGGTTTCCAAAGCAGTTCCAGTATTCTTCCTTTTTGTTTGCCAAGCTATCCGTTTGGAAGAAAAACATTTGCATTAAGAACTTGTCACTACAATATGTTACAAACTTATAACTTTTAAAAGAAGCAAATGTTGTAAAAATATGTTGTGGAGTTTCATTATTTTCCTATTTAACATCCTGGGTCATAATAGCATACTTTCGTAGTTAAAAATTTTAAATAATGCAATTTACTGCCGCTCCGCTATGATCAAAGACAGAAATGAAGATTACTTAAAAGTTGGTGTTATAAATCTGTCGTGATGCACTCATATATACAGATATATGTATACATACTATAGGATATCGGTGAAATTGAAGTGCAGATTTTATTGAAAGGCTCCACAAAGCGAAAAGTATTCTTGCTTTCTTGCATATAAGGCGAGTTTGCAAACGTCGTGCACACCATGCTGCAACACCAGTATTATTCACCCCTACTGCATACAGATAATTGATTAACAACGGGAGACATAGGGTACACATATTCACGAAAACACGAGTGGACTTCCTCTTTTCGTATATTTAAAATCATGTTAGGTTCCCAGAAACACTTTCCACAACTTTATCGTGATAATTGATACACCTACAGCTTTCATTTCAAAAGCTACTAAACTTATTATGATAACTTGCCTGTACAGACCAGATACTACAAATGCACAATATACCAAGTGAACTACATAAATTGTAATTCCAAATCAACGCTATTGTACTAACTCGCCGTTTACGGGAACCAATTCTTCACATTTCATGGAAATACATAATCTGTTACAACCTTTCAAATCCAAATAGTATCCACACAAACGTAATGAGAATTCTCGGAATAAAATTTAAATAATCTTCTACAAACGAATATATCCGTTTTCGATCAGCTTTCAGCAGCATAAACTTTTCCTTACGCCAAAACTTAACTCCAGTTGCAAGGAAATTGTTACATCTTCAGTGGAAGAAACCATGCCCACCAATAACAAATACTAAAATCAGACACTTCTCGTAGTGGCCACGCCTGCTGGTACAATCTGCTTGGCAAGAGACTGAAATTCTTCACAACGACGCAAAAATTGCAAATGAGATCTATTTAAGAATCACGAGAAGAAAAAACCTCGTAAAGAGTCAATCATCTGCTCTATTTGTTCTTGTTAGTCTCCCCTCGCACCCCCAAAATCCTGTGCGCTCTTTTAGGAGCAATCTCAACAGCCAAACCGTTATCGAGAGCTCGTTCAACGGAAGTACGACAACGTACAATGTGTGAAATGAGGAGACGAACAAAATCATACCTTCTAAGAAGAAAACTATCTCGGATAAAACAAATTATAGATTTGATGCATTATAGAACTTATTCTTCTTCGTTCACTCTCGATAATTGGAAATCAAAATATCTAAGTATTTTTGGAAAAATGAAACTGCCTTTCAAATGGGTAAATCTCTACAACTTCCCAATCACTGAATTCACTCTCGATAATTATTTTGGGTATTGTATCTGCTGCGTATTTTAAAGTTCTTAAAGATGTATTCTCCTGTCAATGGCAAACTAGGCTATTCTCCCTTCCATTGCCAACGAATGAAGGCAAATCCATTACAAGCGGCATAAATTTCTTATCCCATTGTACAGACTCAGCTCTTGTCATGAAATTTCCACTGATAAACCCGCCGGTCATTCAACAAATTTGCTAGAGGATACTGACAAATCTAAACAGTAGGCCTTGATAAATCGTAATCATTTAGAAATCTTAAGGCGCTCTAACGCATCGGTGTTGACATCATCACTACTAGTCCTTGTCTCATTATCAACTTTTCTCTGCTCTCCCTGGGGATTCGAAGTACATGTTTCGGCTGGTCCAGTAGGATACTGTCGAGCTCCAAATATCGTACTTCCAATGCGAACCATTGTACTTCCGGCAAGGATCTACGGGGGAGAATTGGGTAATATTCACATATATATATATATATATAACAAGGATTTATATGATAGTATCGAAGAAATAGCAAGCATTACAAACCAAGCTAGAACTCTCCCTTTTGTTCTGAAATCATACATGTCCTTGAAAAATAGCATAACTTTATTGTAACAGTATGTTGTTCTACAATATCATTTATGATGACAAGCTTTCATTTCTCTAGTAAATATTCGGATCTCTCATTTAAGTTCTCTCCTCTTCTCTCCAAATTCCACTCTATCATCTGGGCGCCGAGAAGCTGGTATTCGACTTGCGTAGGACTGGTTGACAAGTCTATCAACTAAAGGATTCTTGAGAATCAAATTGTGAAAACAGAGAAATTAAGGCACCTTACAGCTGTCATCGACGTCAACAAGTTGCTTGTGCACGAATGCCGGCTTGGAATCCTCGTCATGACGTATCTAATTTCTATCTAGAATTTCTAAGAATCATCACTAAAAAGCCTTTCTATCAGCCTCCTGAGTAAGAAATTTTGAGGACACCATCAACGCATCCAAATCATACCTATACCTAAGAACGGCTTCGTACGAGTTGTATCAAGGTGTTTTACAGGCAAGGTAACATTATTGAGTCCTTCTTGTAAACAAGTAATAACGATACATGACTGATAATGTAACATTTTTATCGGTCTTTCTAGCAGTTTCACCGAAAGATATATAAATACATCAGTTATGTCCTAGCATTGAAACTGGTCAGTAGCTAGTAAGGAAATTTAATAGGGAGGGCATATCAGTTTACGCGATCTTTCAAAACATAATGAAATCATGGTTAATCAAAATCATGGAATATTTTGTAAATTGCTACTTTCATCTAACAGCTCTAGAATACAGCCACATCTTAAACCCTAGCCCCACCCCAAGGCCCATACAAACAAAGTACACAAACCTTCTAAACTTCTAAGTTCAATTGCATAAAATGTAAACTCTTGAATAAAAATAGAAACGCTTCAAGGTACATTTCTTGGCAAGGCTAGCGAAAAGTGGAATTTATAGCCCTTGAATTTAATTAAAATATAAAACAATTATTCATGGAGCAGTTAGTATTTCGCACTCTGTGAGACATTCTTGTCGGATCCTTAAAATGGTAGTCATCGTTCCCAGATTTTCATCAAGCGGCTTTGATTAAGATTTCAGACGTGCGGTGAGATAAACACTTACATTTACAGATTGAAACAATTTTCTAGCTCATGCTGTGAATATTCGTCAGTGCATAATGAAATGCTGAGGATACGGAAATGCTTTGATTAAACACCCCTCGAGTAAACACTCCCCTTTTTACTGAATTTGTTTTTACGCTCCTTACCAAAACAGGGGGCGGCGGGGTTATTCCCCGTAACATAAAACATCATATTGTTTGAAAATTAGAAATCTGTTTGATGCTGTATTTATTACTTTACTTGATAAACACATGATTGATACTAATGGGTTTTGTATCCACCCGTTGAAATAAACGACACCCTCTTATAAAAGCCCCCCTTTTCACCGAAAAATTTTATAAACGGCCTGGATTTTTATTCAAAGCAATAAGGTACTTAAAACAACCAATTCTGGCATGTAAACTGATCTAGTACCAATATTTTTGTTAACCCTTTATTTTTCATAATAGAAAATTGATATGGTCACTAAATTTTCATAAGTGGCGTAGTTATATTACAATTGCAATCAAAAACTGGAAGAAAACTCTTAGGGGTTGGGATTAAGGATGATTGAGTCGACGCCCTAAGATCAGAACGGGCGCATGATTTACGCATGACACTGATCCACTTTTCCAAACATCTATCCTTTGCATTATCAAGCTGTTTCCAAAATGAGACTGCTGGAATGCATAGCTTAGAAAAATTGATTATCATAGTTTGGCAAATAACTGCGCAAAGATACAACTTTAGGACGAGATTGCACCATTCGTTAACAATACAGTCTGATCTATTTTAAATATTCATGTGCTATCACTAGTGTTGCGTTCTTTTACTACAAGTTCCGCTAGTAGACAACTCCAAAACACCTTTCAAATACTCATCCTTTTGCTTGGAAATATGGGAAACCAGGAATTGCATGACTGAGTTATCGCTGTAAGCATAAGAAAAAATATAAGTGTATGTATTGGACGCTACAATAAGAATATTCGATTTCCAATGCCGGCATTATCTTAAAAAGGTGACATCGCGCAAAGCGTTTAGTAGCAGTGATAAAAAGTAGTAGTAGTAGTAGTACTACTACTACCAACAAAAAGGTATTATCTTTACTTGATTTTCCGTCTCTTGCGTAACTTGGTCAATTCTAAAATTCTGAAACACCGCTAACCCACCCGTTCTCTGCATCTGCGTGTATGAAATGCTCATAATATTTCCAATTACCCTCATTTTAAGTCCCCGTTTTTGGAAAGCATTGTACTCAGTTCTTTGTGTCACTACGAAGACACCTCATTTGCAAAACGTACAGGTATAATAATGCTCTTTACCGCAAATGAAAACTTACTGCTTCTTCGAAGTCTGCAGACATTCCCATACTTAGCTCCACTTGATCCATTGGTAAGTCAGTTGCGCGGCATAATTCTTCTCTGCACTTACGCATGATCTAAAATACAAATATCACGAGGCAATCTATTATAAAGAATATACAACAAGGATACCAGTATCTACTTGTCTCTCCATTTTGATGATCCTTTTCTGGCTGAAAGCAGTAAACCTTCTTAGATCTATTTTCCAAGAGGGACGTGGTGAACCTTTTAAAAAATTTGGGGTCAGGAGGAAGGCACACGCGCCACATTTGGAGCTAAAATAATCTCGCCACCAGAGCTCTGGCTACATAACTGCATACTACCAACTATAGTGCATTTACTTCATTCACACAAAATTCCTTGTAATGCCTAGTATCCATTTGTGGCCAATATGCCCTTTCAGTTAAAAGCTTGGGCGCCTACACGATGTACGATATTAGCGTTTGCTACGGAATCAATTCCCTATTAAATTATTCCATGGTTTATAGACTATTGTTTTTATCTTCAGACTAGTGCCAACAATGTTTTCTAAATGTTAATGACGCAGATCAGAATCGCGACTCGCATATAGTGAGCTACGAGGTATATTCCTCTCTGAATCAAACCCCCATGGTAAAATACTGCTTCATAGAGCCCTATATAGTGTTAAATTTTGTTACATTCTGTGGTACACTTGCTGAGCTTGGCCCACTTCTTTCTGTTAGAAGGCGAACTCTGTAACAGCCTCATGTTGTCACAGGGTTACCATCTGAATGCAAACTTCCCCAGTATGTAACCCACCCGAGTTCACAATCATTCAACGAACACAGCCGACGTGAAGAAATGTGTAAACAAACAGTCCATCTAAAGCACTTGCGTTTACCCATCCAAGCAGCTTCCCTCGTTCCCACTATCTGCTTTTTCCTTCACTCTCCCTCATTATTTCCTCCTCTGTATACATATTGACTTGTGGTTGTTTCCCATATTTCTTAGGACATTGATTAATAGCAGATCAAGACGTACTCTGCGTATAAATCAGTTATCTTTATGGGAGCAGCATTCTTTAACTGGCATCGGTATTGTCTTCTATTGCATTACCTTGGTGAGCATATTACCTTTTGTTTACATACCTACGTACTGCATTGTATTGCACATCTTTACGTCATGACGCACGTAACATGACACGTGTTACGTAAACTACCATCCATTACCCTAAGTGTTTGGTGAAGGTTCTCTCCTATTTCGTCGTCTTCTTACAACTGCCGTTGGATCTGTTGGGTTCTCAAATCATGCTTTCTTTACGATTTACTAAGAAATTTATTACTACTTTCCTTCTATTTCATTCGCATACTATCAATTACTGATGTGAGCGGTTATATCATTTACCGCCTTACTGAACTTAATTTCTTTGATACTTGCCCCACACATTTCTCTCCATGGTCGAGAATGCATGCTTATATTTCCTAGAAGGGGAATATGCAACCATGTAGCACCTATCTTGGCTTTAGATTGAATAAGATACAAAATCCTATTCAATATATTACTTGCTTCTTATGTCGCCTTTTATGCAGGACTGCCATCAGTACTTGTCCTGCTACCGAAAAAGTTGATTTTTTAGGCCATATCAGTGGCATTGTGCCAAACAAGGTAAGTAAGAAATATTGTACTACAACTGTCTTGAGCATCATGAAATCTGTCATTATGTATCCAATTCTTAGTTTAAGCTAACCTTAAGTTTCTAAATACGAACTGAGTCCCCTCCTTATGTATACGTACTAATTTCTTGTGGAAAATTTCGCTTTTCTTTGCCCAATACTAATCAAACTGTCTTCATCTGACGAAATTCTCTACGCGTCGAAGCATTGCCTTTACGTGAAGTGCACATATAATAACTGAAAGCAAGAACGTGACAAACCTTTCTGACAAAGAGTACAGCTCTTTTATGAACGAGAAAACCAAAGACAATCATCAAGAAGAGAAGTGCCAGCTGATCTTTAGGTCTTTGGCAGACGGTGTGTTTCATCAATAAAAACAAGGGCAACTAACCATTCCTCCACTTGAATTGAAAATACTTCTTAAACATCAAGTTTCCCCTCAGCTGAAGAATAAGACCACTGTTGTACCTAAACCGAACTGAGAATTATTATGGCCTTCCGTAGATCCAAGCCATGAGAATCAAAGTTACGGTAGTCCCATAGTCTGGAATAAAGCATTGATGTGATGTGATGGAGAATAGCATGTCCAGGGGCATGGCATGGTGAGGTACCGTGGACCGTTCATTTTCCTCGTCACTCGTACTCTTCCGCAGCTAATACCAGATACCCATTATCCTGTTAGGCTCGCAGTAGGAGTTTTCATATTAACAGAAGAGCATGGACTTGAACCCCCAACATTGTGCTTCCTAGACGCTCTCTATACCGACATACCTCTTGTGTGGGTTCGTAGAAGTGTTAATTATTACTAACTACGACATAAAAACCTGATCAATATTTGTTGCAATAGAGAAATTATAGCAAAAAGGGTAACAAAAATCCAGATTTTGGCAAGGCTGATTCCTTTTCCAAGATCCTACTCTCCAAAACTCCTGATCGGGATAACAGTCAACTCTCAAGGCTTTCATCTTTCATCTTCATCGTCATCTTTCATCTGAAGGCCTGGAACCCTAATACTCGACAAAGCATCCAATCATGTCTTTCACTGTCATTCTTCAGATTCCCATAACATAACAAATTCCTGAAATGATAACACAAATTCAAACATGATAAAATCATACCTCAAAATCAGGGTTTGGGCCTTGACTGTAATCATGTCCGGGTGCTCCTATGTTCATAAGGCCGGCAAATTCTAAATTTGGACACTTTTCAGACACGTGTTTAACCACCTCTTGAATTTGATGAGATGTACATCCTCCTTTTGCTACAGGAAATAAAGCCAAATGCAATAACTCTTCCTACACATTCGATACAAGAATTACTACCAAAGCCCCAAAGGAAATAAAAACTTCTACATAAATAAAAACACTTCCTTATATAGATGTCACCCTTCCAGGGCATAACATTGGGCTCTCTCTATTTGATTTGACCAAAAAAAGGAAAGCAAAAAAAAATATCAAACAGAAGCCTTTGCTTAACGTCACATATACTAAATATTCCCCATGATGTTAAAAATCCATCACAGTCTATTTTAAGGCGTCCTCTACTACGTGGAAAGCATCCCAGGGAGCATCACCCTATAGTTCCAGGGGACGTAAAGATGGGAATTTTATTTAGTTTATATGCAAATTTTACAAAGTTGAGACTTTTTATAGAACCGTGTTTCATCAGGGATCATGTGGAGTGAACTGCTGAATTTGAGTTCGGCCATAGTATCCAAGAATTACAATCAACGTTTCCTCTAACTGCGATTCAAATGAGGTGACACTCGTAAATTCAATACGCTTGAAATATTCAGATATGTGTGCGTCAGGAACTGAAATGCATATTTTTGGCCATCGTCTACCTGGAAATCGTTGAGACAAGTTGGTAGCCTCACCTGAGCTGATACAAAATACAACCACACTACACAAACGAGAGGGAATGATTTCCTTAAGTCTTATTGCAGCTATGTTAACAATTTCTGAGGTGGAAACCCTCATGCTTCTCACTTAGTAAACACTCCCCTATAGATTCTACAACCTCCCTATTCTCAAACGAAAGTTGTAGTAGACAACTAACCATTGCAAAGATGACCATTAGTCCAATTCTTGGGATTCGCTTCTATTAGCATTATGATAAGCTGCTATTATTTGCAGGCTTCCAATATGCCTAGTGTTCACCCAACAATGTACAATCCTTTGACAACTCAGTACAAATTATGCATGTCTATCGGTTGGCTGTAAAGGCTGATTTTTACATGCAGAGAAAGCACAATTCTCACTTCGGAAAAATTAGTCTCAACATGATAAGATGTAAAGTAATGGCTGCATTTGAGCCGGTGGAGCAGCATAAACTGTCGATTAGCTCAACATTTCCCGCCTTGTGTAGATCAGTCTTTCGACCTAACTACCAGAGTTGAACGGAATTTTTTTGGTTCATAGGCGCAAGCCTCTTACGATGAATCAAATTTGGAGCAGTAACGACGGCAACTGGTCAGTGAAAAGCTGGAGACAAAATTAGATGGCGGAATATTGAGTAGCGTTGTTTTAAGTACGACTCCCGTCATATTTTTAAAGTATTTAGTTTCCTGGATTTACTTGACGTTTGTCTACTCTAGGGCCACATCCAGTTTCAATCAAATATGTCATAGGGCCGAATAAACATACCAATCGTGAAGAGGAATCAAACTGCCCTAGGGTCCCCATTGATAAGCCGAGAAAAAAATTCTCATAAAATCTAAAACCTGGAGGATTTGAAGATCTGTATCACGAAAGTAGGGTATACGAAAAAGAGGGAAGGAGAAAACACCAACTTTAACCACAAGGCCTTAACCCGAGAAATCGCAGTTTGGGTAATTCGGTTCCAGAATAGAAATAAAATCGTGTCATTAAATAATTTTAATCTAAAGACCTAGGTGCCTTTCAAGGAAAAATTCAATGTATATCAATATATAAATATTATGTATACAAATTTGCTAGAATATGCCACCGATACACCGAAGGTTGGCATATCATGATGAAGAGCGACCTCCTCTGGCGCTTAAAAAATGGGTTAACGTAAAAAGTTGGACCGTTTGCATGTGAGAGCTGCAAATACCATAGGTAGGGTACGAGTAAGACGCTTAAGTCGTCTGTCCACACTCTTTCTAGCTATGTTGTCTTCAAGCGCACTATCTCCAGTTACCGAAATTTAAAAAAGCCAAAACCAAGTAGCTTGCCTCTGAACAAGACAATTGTATAGTCTTTTCACCATTTACGAGCCGTCTCTCTCACTACTCAGCTGCACATACTAGATTTCATTTACAGAGAATCCTATTACTAGGCTAACGATTTCCTTTCTTTAAGGTCTAGCAATACTCCGACAGGTAGGAAGCAAAAAGATCGAAAGAACGAAACGAATGAGTTTAAGCTAATACAAATACGGGTTCTTACACGCTTTTTCACTTGTATTGATTTGAACCAGGACCTTTAGTCTGTATGAAGGTGAACTGCGCGCCCATGACCTGTCCAAAGCATCTGCTAGTTTTGTGGAGTCAACTGTCTCCACCATATAGAGATTCGGTACACCTATAAATTAAGAAGTATCGTGTTATGGAAGCAACAAATGAAGCCAGTGTCTGTGAATGTTTCAACCTTGGGTCACGTAAGTAATTAACTGACGAGATATGATAATCTGGAAAAATGTCATCAAAGAAGACTCAAAATTTTATTGATGTTAGACTGACAGTAAATATTCAGTCGCTAATAAAGGTATATATGGCATTATAATACAACAAAAATTAGTTAGGGACTGGATTTGGTTTTACGAAGACGAGCATGATCAACAAAGCAGTGATGTTCATCATAAGAAAGACACTGTAATGACCCTACAAAAGCAGGACACCAAAGTTTCTCCTCTCAAAAGTCATTGACGAGGAGAACTGAGTATTGAATTTCAAGGAAGCAACCTAGTAAAAAAGTAAAAAAAATACCCGGTGCAAATCGTCACGATCTATAACTTAATCTGTAAACTGTTTCTATTATATCTAGGTCTTCGTTTTCTCTCTAAGGAAACGTATATACATTTACCAAATATATCACCTGTCTAACTGCTTCCCACATTTCACATCATACCAAAAAAGGTTCCTTCATCATATAAAAAATCCAGCGGAGTCTAAAGTCTTACTCTCCTTACAACGATCTTTCATCAACGATGGTAAAAGGGGCATATGCAGGCAACTTTCCAGATGCTGCATCGGCTGGTGGGTAAAGAATGATGTTTAGTCACACTGGTCGACAGAGAGGTAAAAGAGGAGGAAATTGGCAGGGAGTTCTCGGGAAACGTG
>JAAAKL020006817.1:0-17580 GCA_010016065.2 Carybdea cf. marsupialis auct. non (Linnaeus, 1758) | reverse complement strand
AGTAGGGAAGCACATCTTTCTTGGCAGAGGGGAACAGTTTGGTGGACGTATAAACAATACGCACCGCACAGCCAGGTATTGCGCCGGTGACCGCGTCCCTGATCCTACCGCCAAACCCAGAAGATTTGCATTTACGTTTACATTTACATTTGCATTTACGTTTACGTTTACATTTACATTTGCAATTACATTTGCATTTACATTTACATTTACCTTTACCTTTACATTTACATTTACATTTACATTTACATTTACATTTACATTTACATTTACATTTACATCTTACCTTTTACTGTAAATATATTGTGCGTTTATTACTGTTCTATTTTAACTCGAAAGAAGGCCTTCAAAAAGTTATGTCATCACTAATGAAGTACGTGAAAGATTTGCAATGACGATCAATGTACGAAAAACAAAACCATGAAAATAGGCAAGGAATGATAAGAAGTAATTGTGAAAATTAATGGAAAAGATATTGAATAAGTGAGGGACTTCAAATACTCCGGGATGGGAGGTGGAGTAGGGATATCTTGTTAAGAATCCCATTATCATAGAAAGCATCAATAAATGGAGAGAACCATTGACTGAGGGGATGAGATTGAACGTGAAGAAAAAAACGCTTACAGTACAAGCACGCTTGCCTTCAATGGTCAGAGAAATTTTTTATATTTTGTTTCTTGTCATGCCCTGAAATGCCTCCGTCTGTTCTTTTGCCGCACGTTGAATGTACTCCACGTAAAACCGTGTAAAAATACACTACTGGCCGCCTTATGATGTCACAGGGTATAGATTTTATTTATTCTATTCATGTCTTAAATGGAAACGCGAAAGGTTTGAAAACAATAGCGCCCAGGAGGAAGCAACAATGTCTCAAGAATCGACAAATCCCATCGATTAGGATTTACAGGTCGAGTGAAAATTGTTGAAAAGGAATAAGCGAGAAAGGTTGAAATAGATGAGGTTATTGAAAGATGGAATTTCCGGCTCTTAAAAATAATGAAAAGTGTTAGAAATATGTTTTACACAGTTTTCATAACTGTAGATTCATCAGGGCGAAGGTTATGGTTCCGTTGTCGAATTAAAATTCGGAGGAAAACACCGGATATGCTTGGAATGAGGAAGGGACCGAAAACTCCCGATGAAATAAAGCACGGAGGAGTATATTGGCGATATTGGCGCCCTCGAAGACGTATTCTGAAAGTTAACCGAGCTTTCTTTGTACATCTTCGTTTCATACACTTGAATGCTCAAGAAGAAGCACTCCTCAATACTTTCATCGATTGTGTCACCAATAATATCATCATGGTATTCTATTAAAAGTCACTGGAAACACCACTTAAATAGCCGTGTGACTCCTCCCCCCACTACTTCTACATTCCTGTGAAGAAGACGTTCAAATACAAAAAACTTAAATGGATTTTCAATAATTTCGCCTGTTTCAAGTGTTCGTGTGTTCGTCGTGTCTTCTAAATGGATACTTTAATGTAGTGGAAGATGAGCGTCCTTAGTATTGGACTTTTCTTCGTTTCTTCTTCGTTATGCCGTTCAATGTTTTGTCTTCTTGCCACAGACATGATGTAGTCTACGTGCACGGAAACATTACCAAAGGTCTTCCATAATTTGCACGCTTGAAGGTGACCACAGGATCAGTCATGAATCCGGGAGTCATATATAGAATTGTTCATGCTCTTATAACAAATCCGTGTCTATGTAGCGGATGTCCTCGGTTTAAATAACAAGCAAGTCCATTGAGACTTCCGTTACGACATAACCAATCCTTTTGTTAAAACACGAACTTTGAAACGTTCGAG
This sequence comes from Carybdea cf. marsupialis auct. non (Linnaeus, 1758), assembly GCA_010016065.2. Classification (NCBI taxonomy): domain Eukaryota; kingdom Metazoa; phylum Cnidaria; class Cubozoa; order Carybdeida; family Carybdeidae; genus Carybdea; species Carybdea cf. marsupialis auct. non (Linnaeus, 1758). The sequence goes on along the minus strand of JAAAKL020006817.1, from coordinate 15,769 downwards.
ACGTTTATCATAAGTTGTAATTCTGGAATTTGTTGATCTTGTAAAATCAACATTTTGTTTCTCTAATCTTTGTAATTCGAATGCCTTTTTAAGCAAAGAGGGAAATATTAAAAGTTGCTCTGCATTACAAATCTTTAAGTTACACCAAGAAATTTACAAACAATAAAACCATTTAGATGACGGCATTTTGACACATGTGAGGATCTTTGCTTTGCCGGCTTTCAATAGGGAAAGGTTCTCCACTAGAAACATACATACATAAATAGATATATACATAAATACATACATACATAAATACATACATACATACATACATGCATGTATACATACATACATACTTACATACATACATACATACATACATACAAACATACATACATACATACATACATACTACAATGTAGTATTGTTGTAGTATTAGGCTCTACCTTGTTGCATTGAGCACTCAAGTTACGGTACCAATTCTTGTTGGTACATACATACATACATACATATATACGTACATGCATACGTTCTTTTTTTTATTTCCGTCACTGGGTAGCCGCTCCTCTTGGATTACTCTGAGATACTGGAGCCTCCCTAAGATCGGATTTTCTTTCCTGACAGTCCTGGAAATCGCCCCCAATTAAGGCATAGACCCAAACAAGTTAGGAAGCTTTAGGATAACTGCACTTTGAATTTTTCTTCCCCCAAGTATTGCACAGTGTCAGGGGGATCTGCGGTGCGAGTGTTGAAAGAGCTCCATCGATTCTGGTATTTGTATTATGTCCATTGATGCCACCTAAATCGTTTAGAAATCCGAGTCTTGTTACTCTTGAATTTAAATGCAATTCCTTGTGGAAGTACTGAAATTTTCCCGGGATTCACTTTGCACAAAGTAGTGTCCATCCAACATTACCCAAAGTTTACGAAAATCTGCTTTAAAGGACATTCTAATAAGGCTCACCAATAAAGATAGCTATGACTTCAAACAGTAGGTGACCTGGTATAGCTTGAAACTAGTAGGAACGTACCCTAAGTGTGCGTCATAGCCACCCATAGTCGTGGATTTTCTTTCGTCTTGGATTGAATTGCTCATTTTTATCACCTTTTATACACATACCGATTTGCAAAACAACTCAAACAATTCTGAATGTTACAGAAGCTGTAGTCTTCTACAGGAAAGAAGTCGCATGATTACCATTAAAATTTTTGAGTCGGCTGCAGTTCTGATAGGATGATCGAATGACTGTAGATGTATTGAAATTGTTGTAGATGAGGTGTTGAACGCTGTTGAAAATAGATATAGCAGTGATATAAAATATTTAAGGAGAAGTAGGTGTATGAAGAAAAAATATATGTTATAAATAATGACCTTTTGATGGCATCGTTAGGCAAATTTCCAAGGTAATGCGTTTTCGTTTCATCACTAACGATAATTATGAAAACTGGACACTGCCAGGTCTTATCATATTCTAGTACACCTCCTCATGTGTATAATTATATATAATGTATACAGTTTTATTAGTTTATACATTGCTTGATGTCTGCTTCTCGTTGCTGTTTTCCATTATTTTGGGTGATTTGTTGCAACCAGCAATGATAGTCTTTTCATGCGATCGAAAGTATGACTTTATTCCAGCCCCTCATTGTAATTTAATAACAAGTGTGATGTTCGTACAGGGCAATAAATTTACACGAAATAGCGAAAACATTTGAGTACTAACAGGCTTTTTTGTCTGCCGTTTGCTTTGTAGGGAAACAATCTTTTCATGGGGCCTATTCTGTAACCATTAAGTTACACAGATGTTGTGTAGTTGTACTATTGTCACTACCGCTGACCAAAAAGGTCTGTAGCTAAGTTATAAATTGTATGCTCACCACGTGTTAGGTGTAGTTAGAAGTACTTATGAGAGAGTGTGGTCGAGTATTCCCACTCAAGAATCGTAGTAATAAATTAGTTGAGACGATTTGAAGTTTCTTGTTTTACTGTCATACCCTATATCTGACTATAAGAATGATATCCTTAAAATAGGGATAAGCACACATTACAGACACTGATCAGTCAAAACAATATTAATATGACACTTAAAGTTCTGATTTGCTACTTTTAAAACACAGTTGACTATACGTTTCATAGATTTCTTCTCAATTTCAATTCTGACAATTTTTTATGCTTAGGAGTGTCAAACGAAGAAGGCTTTTCAGGGCGAAAATGTTTGCGCTATTTCGTGCAGTTTTATGTAATATAATACTTACGTGTGATATAAGTTTTGTAAACATCACATGCTGGACAACAGATCTGCCTTTCACAAAATTCTTAATGTTCATGAAGATAGAATGTCCAAAATTAAAGAAGATATTTTGAACAAACATCGAGATACGTCCCTTTAAAGTTTAAAGCATCTTTTCATTTGAGTATGCTTCGAAATTTTACAAACGAGTAAAACTGTCAGCACCGATGATTTTGGCAGATTTAAACAAATGTTTACTCGAGCTTTGAATGGGTTTTTAACGCGGTATTTAGTGTACGGACGTTTGATCACAATTACAATTTAAAATGTAATCACCCTTCACACTCTGCTAAGATTTTTGTGTCATTTAATTACTCTATAGCAGCTTATCTTACTTGTGCAATTTAAGATAGTGCCTAAGTCTTTAATTTTTATTTTGTGTGTATTTCAAGATGTTGGCATGCTGATCGTTTCTTTCACGTGCTACGACTGAGTGTCACCGAGTTACAAAATGCTCAGAAAAGTAAGGGGGACGATAACTGTCTCTATGTGTTTTTAACAGCCAAACTATACATAATTATCTCACCCGTCAATGTTGTTTTGTGGACGTTACGTACATTCTTTACGTATGTATATTTTTTGCCCCCTGCCTCCCTATCACCCCCCAGTGGTTGTTGCTCCTGTACCACTTTTAGAATCTTCATCTATTGCTAGTTCGATCGTTAGATGTCAAGTTGTATCCGATTCTAAGCTCGTAAAGCGATGTCACGTAGCGCCCTCTTTTCAAGAGCATGCACTATATATTGTATGAGATGTGGTTGAAAATATACAGTTGAGAAATTGTGAAACTCCAGTTTTAACATTAGTTACCGTCCGGTTCTACTTGTCAGATTTTTCTTGTAACTGTTAGTACATTTCAGCCTCCGTTAGCTTTATTCTTTTTATCGTCGTTACCTTATTTTATTTGCCAAAACCATTTAGCCGCTCATTACAAGTCTTCCTACAAAGATATCCTTTCTTTAAGCATTGTCCGTTGCCCCGGAAGTGCACCATTTCTAGTAAAAGCCATTCGAATCAAAAGCATTGTTAATATGTACGTCATTGTTAGTATTGACAGGAACCATTCCTGTCGGTGGAAATTTCAATCCATGATGACTTTAAGAAAACTTTGATGTTTTCTGATCATAGCACCCGAATGCTTTACGACATGTAGTTCATTGGAAAGTATATAAAGAACTTGCTTTTACTAATCCGATCATTTGCAACAAACTCTTATTTTACCAATATCATAACCCCGTATCACCTCATGGACTGGGGCTAAGTATTGGTCATTCAGAGAGCGCGTGTATCAGGCACGAGTCCTTTAATTCGTATGGTACACAAACTAATTATTTCGATTCTTTGTATGAACAGCAAACCGTGTACATGTAAGTCGAGTTACTGTAATTGTTTAATTGTGACCATTTGCCGTAACCAGTGCCTGGCGAAACGGTTGATCACAGATGACGTTGTTTACAAAGGTATTCTCAGTCTTTTGCACTACTAGAGAGCTCTCCATGTGAAGTAGGATGTTATTTATCTTACTCTGTTTGGCACAGTTATAACCATGGTAAGTGTAAAACTACCATAGGTAAATTGATTTGTTAGTAAGACCCTACAAGGGCCTCGATGGAAGTTAAAACACAAGAATTATGAGCATTTGCATGTATTTGAAATAGTTTACCCACGTCAAATTGTACGGTTGCGAGTCGATTCTTACTGCAGTATTCAATTTTATGCCTTGGTTGTTGTATTAGGGGATGCAAGTAGTTTATGATGCGGTTCCATCTTGTGTAAACAATGCAATGAACGAGAACTTGTACTAATTGCACAGCCGCTTAAATATTTTATCATGTTTTCGTCAGCTTGCTTTCCTGTTTTTACTCCTAGAGAAGACAATTGAAGGGAAACTGATAAAGTTCAAGGAGTGACCAAAGAAAGCTAAGCGGAAAGATTATAGGAATACGACGTAAAAAGAGCCATAATATTTTATTCGCTATGGCTGTACAATGTGATTCAAGTACTGCAAATGAAGTAATGACAAAGCAAGGAGAAGAAGACGAAGTGCCAGTTTCAGGAGAAAAGGAAGTGGAAGCACAGACAGCTTCATGTGATTCAAGTGTGAAAGACCTTCCAAAGGAAGGTGAGTTTTTGTTTCACATTTAAAATTTCCTTGTGTTAGCCATGGAGCACCGGAGGGTTCAATTTCTGGCAAGGTACCATTTACTTTATGCAGTTACTGCTGTTTGTTGGCAAAAGCTATTGACTTAAAATTTTGCGAATGAAAGTCGGAAGCGGAATGTTAGTCGTTCCATATTATGCACGTGGCTGTTTATGAAACGTGGCAGGGTTAACGTACCGATTTTACTGCTGGTAAATACATTTCAAATTTCGAAAAAACGCCCTCCCGAAACATCGGAACGAAATAAGTTTGGCCCTAAGAGTACAAAAGCTTGGTGATCCGTGTCACAACTGCTCTCCTTGGTTGATAATTTGGATTTCGTGGTTAAGGGACTCGGTTGGACAATTTGTTTAAGATTTTGCCAGACACTGTCAATATCTTTTAGTTAAGTAATAATGCATCAGGTGACTGGGAGCCATGGAGGTTGCTCATTGGCTGTGTAACCTTAGCCAAATTGAAAATAATAGGCGCCAATCAGAGATGATGATGATGGTATTGATCATGATCATGGTGTGGGATGAAGGAGCAAGATGGCTTCATGAGCGGTGTCAAAGGCAGATGATATTTTGCATCAGCTACAAAGCACATTAACATATGTCGTAACTATGTTATTTTCGCAAAACTTGTATATTTAGAACGAAATCGTACGGTGTAAAGTAGCATTCCCTGTCAAGTTTGTTTACTCGAATGCTTCATTTATTACTCGTATATGGTAAGTACGAATTAATGGTACAGCTTTTTAAGTTGTTATTCCCATGATCGAAATGAAATCTTTCATCCCAGGGTATTTTACAAGTAGCTCGGTTGTGTCTCAGCATTTGCATGCTTAACAGGTACGACGTTTCTTGCGATCACCTGCTTTACATATGTACATATAACGACGCAAGTGTACACTTACTTCCATTCAAAGAGATAACGTGTCACGTACAACTGTGGACACATTGAAGTTACATTTATGCTATTTTGGTGAAAATACAAAAGCTATTAGTCAAAACACTGCCGCATGAAAAGGGTGTCTATTTCTGGTATTATTTGCTTGCTAGACCTCGCCGGTTGGCAGCGGACCAAGTCTCCGAAATGGTCGATTTCAACCTTAACAAAGTTTTGGAGCGAGGGGTAGAGAAACGTGCATATTCTAAATCTGAAATTGTCCTTAAAATTTGAGGGTTCATGAAGGAGGGTGAAGTTGACATTTATAGGTTTGTTTTAATAATAGCGGTCGTAGGATGTTGATATATCTGTCATATTGTAGCATGGTAACTAGGCTGCATTTGTATAGGATAACGGTGTCAGTAGAGTACTTGGGGTGTGGCAGAGGGTAGCAATTTTGGCAATGGCCTGTTATGCTTCATGCGTCCTTAATCTGCCCCTCTAAATCGCACGGTGGCGTATAGACCACTGATCTCTGAAATCGCTGGATCGAGCTTCTTCCGTTTCAAGACGAGGTCAGCTGTTGAGCGCCATTTTAGTCCTGTTGGAGACCGTCTGGCTACCCGGACCTTTTGGCTACATCTGCCTCGTTCTCGCATATTCTGCCTCATTTTCAACTAGACAACTAGATATTTACTTTGAAATATTGCAGCTTTTATGGTTTTCTTCATCTGCGTCGCTTCACCATCGACCAGTTCTTCTTTTAGCAACCTAGTAAGTGAGTACAGGGTTTCCTCGACTTCTGAACGACTGCGTTTAATATAAGTAGACAGCAAGCTGTTTCCCTTGTAGTGTAAGAGGAGGTACCGTATCGGAACAGTGTGGCAGTACGTTTAATAACATATTCCGTCTCAGTGCCCCGCCCCCATTAATTATATATATTATCTGTGGGGTCACCCCCAACCCTTTTTCTGTGGTAAGACGACCTTTTTGACGTAGTAACCCCGTTTAATGTCAATGGCCCTGTTCCCCAAGCGATGTTCACCAAAAGCAATTTTTATAGAAACATGAAAAGAATAGAAGGATTTACTAATCGTTTCCTGTGGGAAAAAGCCAGGTTTTTTCTACAGCCCTGAGGCATATACCAAATGACGAAATTCACTATGGCAGGTGCAAGAGACACCAGAGGGTTTTTAGGTACATCTTTTTTGATTTTGTGGAGATGTCAGATAGCCTCCACCACCAATGTCATATCCAAGAATTTTACTATTGCAAGCGCGTCGTAAAAAGTTTTATACGGAAGGAAGACCTTACAGAAAAACTAGTCATATAAGAATTATAACTCTTTGAAGGAAATTATTCAGCGTTATTTAGAGCAAGTATGTACGGACTATGCACTCAAATCAAGATATGTTATTTTGCCATGAGATCTTATAAACGTATTGCAGTATGAAAAAGGCTAAATAAAATGATCTTAATGATATTGATTCTGTTTCAACGGTAGTGGGATGTGTTGCAAATCAAAGCCAGTGGCTTGCTGCACCATACAATACAGTCGTTCCTGTGTCAGGTGATGGGGTAACCGTCCTTTTGTGATGGGACCTGTGTGGAAACATTTGATCATCTGACCGTCTAGTCTTACAATTCTTTCACAGCTCCTCTTTTAGAAAATCGTAGCACCCTATAATTTTAAATTTCATGAGGTCTCCACTTATGTAGGACAGGTCAAAATTTTACGGGGCCCTTTTCAATTAGTGGAGGTATACGCTGTGGTAGCAATGCCATTTACCAGGGTGTTTGTCACCCTACTGTTGTTATGTGTCATTTTAATTCACAGTGTACAGCAAATTGTGACTAGTGCTGCTCATATGGCAGCTACAAGCTTTGTACGATGACGAGGCATTGCTTGAGGTGCTTTAAACCTATTACAGCTCTACTTTGACTTTATTGCCTACCCCATGAATTGTGTAGTATATGTTTATGATAAAATATGTAGTGGCGAGGCAACCCAGTGGGTAAAACCAACAGTGAAGTAATTCGTGTACCACTATGTACTCATTTGCTCCAAAACTGCTTTAAAACGACATTAAAATTATATAGAAAACTAAAAAATGCCTATATATATGCTAGAGACGATGAAAATATTCTCTGTTAAGTCGATCACACGATACCTGTCGGAAGTAGATATGAGATATGTGATGCAACGACGTTGTTTCAATAAGGGCGTGTCGTTACTCGCACTGTGGTTCTGCTGGATAGCCTCTCGTTCCTGCCGAAGCGTTACCCCTAGTAGAAGTACTAGCAGTACTCTCAAATATAGGTAAACCCGGACGAATTGCAAGGGTCTGTAAGTCCTGGTTCCTTAATTCAGTTACTCTTTACTTACTATTGACCATACACTTAGGTAAGTGTAACTCTAATTTAGCCAGAATGTGCCTTCGAGGATTTCAAGGCTTTAGACCGCAAAACGAAGCATCGATGAAATATTTGTATTCCAGGTGTAACGAGATAGGTGAGATGCCACTGCCTTGCGCTTTCTATTCTTTGTCTCCATGATGTTTGAATGATGAGCCTTCCGGAGAGGATGTACATGTCTATAAGAAACCTTTTGCAGTAATAGAAGATAGCACAGAAGTTGCACTAAAAGTAGAGTGACTCTCTTGTTAACGAAACACATACTGCTCGAAAGAAAGATAAGACAAGATGGAAATAAAAGGAATGGAGTGGAGAAGTGTAGTAAATGGCTGTATTGTACTAAACAATTATCATTAATTGTAAGAGATAATATACTCAACAAAGTTATGTAAAACGTAGAAAAACGTAGAAAAAATTGTCGTAGCTTCAGTCAAACGGATTCTCACCTCACACGTATAATAAAGGCCGGATCGGATTCTTGCATTCATCATAATCATAATCTTTACGATTATCATGATCGTAATCATGGTTATCTTGGCCAGCATGTCCAGTATGATCATTATGGTAATCATGTCTAATATAGTCATCATGTTCATTATCATCATGGCCAACATGGCCATCATGGCCATCATGATCACTATGGTCATCATGGTCATCTTGATCATTATGGTCATCATGATCATCATGATCATTATTATTTTTTAACCATCATCATTAGTAACAGCAGCAAGTTGATCGTCATCATGATGATAGTTGTGATGATGGTCATGATGATAATTTTAGTCATAGTCCTTGTCAATATCATAGTCATCATCATCATCACTGCCATATTTACTCGTGAAACTTATAAACATGTTCATAGGGATGACCATCGTTAAGGTCACAATTACTATCGTTTATAAATAGTGACTGTTGGCGATGAACTAGTCTACTGCTTTTACGGATTGCTTGGTTGAAGCTGGACTCACGTTCCAGCATTTACAGGGTTTAAATTACTTTATTCCATATCAAGAAATCACTTTAGTATCATTGTTATTTTGCCAAATACGTGTGTAATGGAACTTGCGTTAAATCTTACCTAAGAAATGTGCGACACCACAACTTAATTCTAACGAGGCCGCTGTATTCCAATATCAAGAGCCTACAGATATCAGTTCGATTAGCCAACAGTCACCTGGATGTAAAACACTTATCTAAATTTCCAAGACCACCCGCATATGCATAGCCTTTTGCCAACAGCTTTTAGCTATTGGTGTTATCTTGGAAGATACTAAAATCACAGGCGCATTACTTCAAAGGTCTATAGAATCTAGGATACGATGGAACCGCCCTCTGTCACCCTAGACAGTTAGTCTTGTAGCTAGCGAAATTTTGACAATGCAGATAAGTTAAGAAAAGATCTTACGTTCACAATTGGCCAGCGTAGAAAAAAACCAGCTTCTATCATACGCGCTCACAGTGTACTTGCTATGTAGACTCTTTTTTATAAGAAAACGAAGATATGGACAAAGGTGAGAATATAAAGTGAATGAAATATTAGTTACGTCTATTAACTCTAATATGTTTGAACTGTTATTATGACGTTATTACAAGTAGTTGGCCTCAGGGGTTGTGTTCAAAATATGTTTAACATTGACATCTTCTCCAGAGTTCTGCCTACTGCCATTTTGGATATCACATGTTTTCTACAATAAAACTCGAGTTATAGAGGGAGCGTTATTTTTTTGCGTTTTTTTAAACTGAAGCTTAGGAGTGTAGTTTAAAAAACGTAGGGCCGAAATTATGGGTTTCTGTTTAATGTGGACTCATTTCGTTTACATTAACGTTAAATGGCATGCATTTTTTTCTTTCAATACAACTTCCTTTGCATGTAAGGTTACAGCACGATAGACAATGAGTGTAGAGAGGACATTATTCAAAGTCGTGTCTACACCGCTCAGATTTACAATACAAGTGGCTGGCGTTAAGCATGTGCTTTGTTTGTGAATGCATATTTGAACCATACAATTAGACACTGCCACAAATATTTTATCGTCTGTACCGACTGTTAATTAGGATCTTCCCCGATCACGTAACTACATTACAAACACTGACATTGACGATAGCACCCAGTATAAAAACGTAAGCAATAATTTAAGATAAAAATTGATACATTGATATCACAAAATCGATTCTCATATAGGAAGTTCTCTCTTCAACATTCCAATTAAAGAGCATCCTGACTAGGAAAAATGCCCTAGAGATAGGTGTCATTTTTATCAGCAAAACTTTGTGAGTGGGTTACTTTTCTTTTGTGTGGAGGAGTGCCGCCACCAGTTGGCTATCAAGGCCCCCGTGGATTGTGTATGATACCCCTTTGAACTGTGTCTGACATGCCCTCTCGCGAAGCCCAGTTACCCTTTGAAACATGTGCCTTGGAAGTGCCTCACATTGTGTTACCATCCTGCTTTCGCTGAACTGCGTCACACGCTTCTCGATAAGAAAAGCAGGTGCTGACCCAGTCATTCTTACAAGAGCCTACTTTTTCTTGTATAATCTCGTTAATAAGCTGAGAATGGTAAGTATGTGTCCAGAAGGGCTGTAGGAATTATGCCTTGCACGGTATAATCAAGCACGCGTTTAACTTCAAAAGTAGTTACAACCCCTCCCATTCTCAACGTATCCACACTGTGTGTTTTAAGGATTACTAGTAATCAGCGGAGGTACTAGCCAAAGCTACGTTTTAACTACCTGTCATGCAATCTTATCTTTCATGGAACGGAGGGATTTAAAGTTTACTGAGATATTGGTCATTGTCAGTATTCTTAGGCACAGTGTGTATTTGGTTGTTAGCTTACAGTAGGCAGGTAACACTGAGGAGGATGTTCACAATGTTTGAATTGATTTTAAAAACAGTACTGCATCGGAATATGATAAAGTTGTGTTATTTAAAAGCTAAATAAAGATTGCAACGAGAGTTTTATGGGCGAATGGGCGATAACCCTTAGCTTGTCAATGTGTGTAGCCTTGGGGACCCGAAGCCAAGTTGCCCTGATATGCTTTAGCCTCCTTTTGCCTATAAGAGCCTCTCCTCATTACACTATCAAAAGATTTATATCCGTATGTCCATGGTGGTAGCGGAGTTTATTTTGCACCATATAGTCATTAAGTAGAGAAAAAGTAGAAGATGTACGCAACACTGTAGTTGTTAATGAATACTCATGGCTGATACGCAAAAAAACATCTCTGAAAACGAGGTTTAAAATGTTTGCAATACATAGATAGAAATCACTTCCAATGTATTTCATTGGAAAAGCAACGGAGATGGAAAAAATGTTGTCATTCATATTCTATGACTATCAATCGTAGGTAGGCCCATGGCCACGAAAATGTTCAAGAGTAAAGTATCACGGTACAATGGACGGTAGTTACAGCAAGAACGCAGATCCACAGCTAAGATCGAATCGATTTACAGATTGTCAAATGCAAACACGTCGTAGCTCAAACGTATGGCAAACCCGTTAGCGGGGTATTCGACGAGACTCACAATGAAAACGAAGTTAGTGCGGTTGAGTTTTTAGAATTGACTAGAGAGAGCTTTAAAGGATGTCGACATTCGTGTCACTTTTACTTTTTCTCTATTCTTTGATCTGCAAAATTACGTAATCGACTGCTTGTTGATTTTTAAAGAGGGTATTAAATTTTAATCTGGTACTTACTCTCATAAAAGCAGTGAAATGTGTATTGATAACAGATTTAGCTGAGGCGTAGTTTTCAATGCTATATATTGCGACAGAATACCTGTACACACCAAAAGGCCAGTATCAGTCGAAGTTTGTATTACAGCGACCGTTTGTTGATGATGTTTTTGTATTGAAAACGGGTGCGCTGTTTTAAACGATTGAGTGATGACAATCAATAGCACCTTAAGTGTTTAAATCAGTGTCTAAATTTGAGCATTATTTGGCTTAACCAATGTTTTTTTCATCTAATAAACCCATGCGCAAATGTTGACCGGGAAAGATATCTTAATATACATTTTTAGGGAAAGGGTCCGGGTATAACTGTTGTCGGTTTTCATTTGATGGGAAAATGCTACAAATATCCATTTAGGAAATGCTGATTTGATATTTGACAAAAGGTCAACAATAAAGTTACTGATTGAGATGAGATGGTTGATTAAAGAGTGTAAGAACGATGGTTTTAGCACAACTTAAATGCACGATGGAGCTAAATCCTGAAACTAGGCAAGACCAATATCTTATTGCCCTACTTTACTTTTTCTCTAGGGATAATTAATTTTTAGAAAAGATGCAAATTTTATGCAACCATGTGCATACTGTAGTCCTAGTAATGAGGTGCACTATACACAATCTTCTTTCCAAGAGACTGCTGATAACTAGGATAGTTGTCTTCATTAGTGAAACCTTTCGACACTGCTGTGAGCGCAGACCATACTTCCTTCAAAGGTCATGTCATCGACTCACTCAACTGTCGACTTCGCTGTGAACAAGGGATATAGGATTTGTAACGAATCCTGCTTACGGGAGCTGTCCTGTCAAATGTACCTCACGGGTCCATGTAATAAAAGCCGGACCCTTCTAAATTTCAGTTACTGTTATTGATGATTTTGTACTATGATAGAATTGTTATGTGTCGGTACGTACTTAATAGGCTGCTTCCTTTAATAACGGTGCTGGTTCATTAAGGTTGTCTTTGTACTCTGCATTACACTTACTGAAGACTCACTATATTTTTACGTTGCTCAAACTGAAGACGTTTCGTTTTATTTCGTGCACTTTTTTGGTGGCTTCAAGGTTTCCATAACCATAGAATTTTGATTTTGCGTATTGCTCCTCTACATCACCAATTAGCCAATACAACTGTAAAGTGCTTAAAAGCTCCAAAGCATGCGCTCCAGGTCAGTGCTTTTCTATCACTTTTGAGACGCGTGGCATTTCTTGGTTAGAAAAAATCTGGCAACACACCACCACCAACAAGTGCCATCTGTGCAAACAGAAGTAACTTTGAAATCTTCCTCATGCTATCATTGACAATTACCAGCTGCTCTGTGGTAGCATTTGCTTTACCTGATCATCAAATTGTTTTACCTTTCATAGGATTTAGACATTCTTCCCAATTCCCTACATTCTCAGTAATATTTGACAGGAGTGAACTACTTGCACGGTGATTCTTATTGGAAGAGTAATAAGTTCGAGGCAAGGTATGTAGCCTGTGAAGGGATGCTTCACTCTTATTACGGAGGGATTCACAATATTTTTACCCTTACGTGTACGGTTTTACCCAGAACTTCTTTATCACGTTGCCTTAAAGCATGCTACAGTGTTAATTATAAAAGAGGCAGATAATATCTATATCAAATTCAGAATGCATATGCGGCGTATCGATCCTTTAAGCCGCTTCAAAGTCTTAATAATGTACTATATGCCGTATTTCGGTTAAGGGATATGCACCGCGCGACAATCGCCGGGCGGCAAAACTTGGTATTGATTCAAGGGAAGCGATCAAAATGAGGGTCAATTCATTTAAACACTTCTTTACTCTAGAACTCAAGCCCCGTGAAAGTATTAGCCCTGCCCTTTGTGAGTACAAATATGTAGTCAATTGCTGCCCCCTCCCTTAATCAAACGTATTTGCGTATTTGTTGTATTAAGCGTATTTGGTAAAGCTTGAAGCTCAACCTTAGTTTTTGTAAAATGTAAACATATACAAAATTGTGCTAGTACCACTTAATGCGAATGACTTGTGCCTTAAAGCAATACCTGGGGGCAAAAGGTTAACGAGAAATAGATTTTGATACGTTATTTCACTGTTAGATGTGAAAAGATTTTAGTACTGAAAAGCTTTACAGTGATTGGTCAAAAGATCACCAATCTAGCAGTAAGGCGTCTGATTGGTTACTTTCAAAACACAGTTGGGCATAAGTTTCATTGATTTCTTCTCAATTCCAATTCTGACGATTTTGTACTCCGTGGAGGGTTAGACGAAAAAACGTTTCAGTACTAAAATGTTTTCACTGTTTCTTACGGTTTTTTTTTGTTTTGTACTACCATCAAACTTTTAGTTAGATGTGAATGAAATGTGCTATAATGAAATAGGGTTAGAAAGATTTAAATTCGTGTACACACTCAATGTAGGGGTCCTTGCTAACGAGAGACTGCTGGATTTTGTACGCTTATTTGCTGTTTCTGGACCCCTTAATGTTTAAAATGCCTGTTACAGGCACACAGATGAGCCCTGCATATCAGCATCTCCCTCATTGGCTGGCACAATAATGTAGCTCTAACTTTAGGGACTTGAAAGTAGCTGATAGATCCTGTATGCGTTTTTGCTGGGTCGTTTGCGTTGCAGCATTAGGCCCAATATTGGTTTAACCCGTCTTTGAATAGTTAGGAATTTGTTACTCCCACCAAGCACGAATACAATTCAAGTGCTTTAATGCACTGTATCGTAGATACTAAAAACTTCATTTATCAATGCCCAAAAGCTTTGGTATCAATTTACACGTGCCACCGTCTTCCCCCTTGTTGCCGTGTAAATCTTTCGTCGCATTCGTCTTTGGTAAGGGAGGTTTATTAGTTCACTTAAGGAGTCAGGGACAGTTTTATAACCTACAGATCCAACGATATGTCCCCGTCAACTTGTTGCCAATATTTTCCCATTGTTGATTTGTGCGATTTCTGTGCATACGGAGGAAATAAAATAAATTTGATTTTACATTTCACCATTTTGTACTTTCATGTTAAATGTTATCATACTATAAACTACGGAACCACTCTTGAGAAAGAGTTTGTGTGAAAGGATCTGTAATTTTGACAGGCGATTAATTTCTCGTTTGTTAAAGGAAGAGTGTCTTTATCACAGCATGCTGCAAAAATAACATGTCCACGCAGGGAAGGTGGGGAAATGTCAGTTTGTCTTTAAGCGATGTGGTTAAGAAGGATGATGATGATGCATATCACATCATTGATAAAACACACAATTCGTAGTATAGGTCTCGTACCATGTTGCTAAGATTTTGGTGGTTTTTTTAACATATATGTGATACAGGTTGTGTAGTGTTATGAATTGGTCGAATCATAGTAGAAAAGAACTGAGTAAGACATGGATGTTCGCGTAATGTCTAGGGGTCTGGTAAAGACTGATAACAGGGCTGACTACTTCTGTTAGCTGTATTGGTAGATTCAATTGACGTTGTTTGATACGCTGTTGTCAGTACACTAAAAACGCATAACTTGACTATAGTACAGTGACATCTCACTCTGAATTTATATTTGGGGATAGAATTACAATTTGTTACCACTTGTCAACAGCCATGTATAATTGGTCAAATTTAGCACCTGCAACTCCGTCTGGTACTTTGGAATACAACTGGGATAGGCACCAAAGCTACCTCCCATATGAGCCACAGCCTGATGATACTTGTATGTGGCCAGACGCGGCTATGGCAGATTTACTAGATCCTCTTTTGGACACATGGTGGCCAGGTAAGTGCCGTGAATGTTATTGCAAGAGGGAATACTAGGTGTCCAGGACAGCTATTTTACTATACTTTATAATCAGAGATTGATGAATGGTTGTGACTGCAACAGACGTCTCTACTTGTAGAGGTGAAACGTCCGAGATGTGTCGCATGTGCTTATAGCAGTCTGTGATAAGATCTTCTTCCAAAGCCTTTCGAAGATTTTCGAACCAGAAGGCAACGTCGATGGGCTCAACCGTTTTAGTTTTCACAAACTGTTTTTGGATTGTTTTGGATACTCTACTGACTGATTGTATCTCAAAAATTAGGTTCAACAAAAAGTGTGTTTTCATCCTGGTTGTGATAGTTAGGACATGTTCTGCAGATGAAGGACGACAGATTTATGTCCTTTTTGGCAAACTGTCTAGGACCAAACAAAAAGCAGGTTGTCCCATTTGGGGTTGGAGGATGTTGCAAAGAAAAATTTAAGGGAAAGGGGAACTTCCCCTTTGGGAGGGTGGAAAGATAAAGTGTTTGACTAGACTGAGGTTGAGGAGGAGCATGTATGGCTGTGTTTGCTTCAGTCGG
>JAAAKL020006816.1:0-17581 GCA_010016065.2 Carybdea cf. marsupialis auct. non (Linnaeus, 1758) | reverse complement strand
TTAACCTTTTTCTCATATATTCAACACAAGATATCTTCTTAAAACTTACACAAAAACTTCGATCAATCCTTAACAATCCTATCTGCAATTAAACTACGTCTTCACTTCAACTTCCCGTTTCGATTCTGCTCTGAAAGCACGTGGCGTCGCTATTCCTGGGCACTACTTACATGTGATTGGTCCAAACTAAACAATACAATTAACAGGAAGTCATCACAATATCACAAGTCATTGGATGTGAGTAAGTGATAAGGATATTTTAAGATGAGAATGTGATTGGTATCAGTAACGCCTTGGATGAAAAATGTAGTCTTGTAAATTTTAATGCCGCTATCATTTCAGTGCGTTCGAATTCATTCTGAAAAGGATGTCCTTAAGGTGGAAATGGCATTTTTTATGACAAAGAAAGAAAACGGTTTGCTAAGTCAATGTTCATTTCCTGGAAAGCCATAATATCAGTTTAAAACTCAAATATCATACACAAGTTTGTTGCAAATTTTTGAGGGCAGCCCGATTTCAATTAGGACGTGTAAGGAGGAAATTTAAGGCGGTGGATATCAGGGATTAAACCATAGAAAGTCCTCTAAATTCTATGCTTTAAACGTAAAGGATATTTCGAGATGTGAATCATTTGTCTAAGAATTTAAATATTCAGGAGAGAAGATCATCTTGTTTCATTGATGTGCCGTTCTGCGATCGAGAGAGCAATATTTGCTTATTATTCCAAGATACTGAAAAAATCACCAGGGAATCAACAAGAGAGATCAAAGAGGCAAAATTGAAATTGCTGTACTTTACCTAGAATATGCAAATACACAGAAATGACACGCCATACGTTTTGAAAGACTGATAAGGACATTTAAAAGTGGGAGTGCACAAGATTGTTAATGGCATAAGCAGAACCATTGAAAAAAGCGCTAAGAAAATTATTTCAACATAAACGCTAGTCTTGATAGAACGTTCTCACAAACGAAGACGCTGAAAAGAACGTAAACAGAACAAAATTTGCTTTATTACAGACAAAAATTAATTTTTCTACTTGCGCCAATTACAATGTTTGCTCATGAGCTCAGGATTAAACTAAAATGGTCTATGACGTTTTGGTAGATTTAAACAATCTGCTTGCTATCGAATAATTTCGCTAAAAAGGCTAATGATGCTGACACTATACAATTTGATAACGTTCATCTAGCTTTATTTCGTTAGGCAATAGATAATCGCTTTGGGAAGCTGTTCAACCTAACTGCCTAACAAAAGCACGTCCCCCATGGCCCTGCAAAAATTAGTTGAATATGTCAGCCACGTAAAGCTCACAATATCCTCACAAGAAACTGGAGAATAATTCTCGCGGACTGTATTTATTCGCATCCAGATTTCGACTATTCTTGGATTTCTAAGCTACCGTTGGTTGAGCGCATTAGTTCCAGGATTGTCTGCAATGTACTCGCAGTCATTGTTTCAAGAAAATCCTTGGTACTCTAGACGACATTTCCCTCTTGTGAATGGTTGCAAGATGTACGGATTGTACGGTTAACCCTGTTTCTGTGTTCAAGTGGGAAATCTTTTCAGCTGAAATTTCCAAGTAGTAAGCTTGATATCGTCTCCATATGCTCACGCTGTATTACCTAATCGTTTTCCTGAAGTTTCCATCATGACAGCGCTTGCCCGATGATTTGAGTGTTATGCGCAATGAATTAATCAGTACTTATGTAACTGTATTTGGCCGATTACAGTATATCTATTCGTAATTTGTTATAGTTTAGGTAGTTCATAGCAAGCAGCGCTTACAAAATCCACCCAAATTGTAGTTCTTAGTTAAAACAGACTAGCACAGTGGTCGATGCTATTGTTGCCATCGAACAACAGTAGATGAAACCATCGTCAGCTCGCATTTTGGGTAAAAGTTATACACTCTGCAAAGTGTTTCACATCTACTATAGTTTGATATGGACACTGGATCACCTTTGATAGATTCTCGCTATCTCCGAGTATTATCATAAAAATATCTACTTGGAGACGGTGATTAAACGCTGGTATCTGCACATTTACCCCAACTGGTCGTCTTTCTGCTGTCCTCTTTTTTCAAGGGATCATTTCCACAAGTTCGATCCTATCGCCAGTGATTCTCTTATGTTTTGTTCAAAACATTTAAATTGAAATCGAAGTTATTAGAGATCTCATGTGACCCCATCCAAGAAACGGTCTTTACAAAATGCTTGAAAATAGGGCCGACTAGTGAGAATGTTCTGGGTATGTAGCGTTGTGCACTTTGTTTTTTATGCAGTAGGGGTTACACATGTTCAACACAAGGAGGCGACTTTGGTCCCTACGAACGAAAATGGAAAGGCTTTGCTCTATCATGGCCTCCTGCTATCTAACGACCCTGACTGCATTCTGATTTCCTTCTAGTGATATCAAAATAAAATTGCTTCAAAGTGTTAGCATGAAATTTACAAGTACAGACACATAGGCTTAGAAAGTAGTTTTAATAGGCATCACGCCTTTTGCTACAACATTTATTATTGAAGAAGGAAAGAACTTGACTATAATTTTCATTTCAGTCTAAACAAATATATTGCAAGATCTTATTAGAACTGTTCAAATTATTCCGAACCCTCGCAGTTTTCGGTAGCGCATTATAAAGAGAGGGATCGGCTGTTTCAAAGGCTCTGCCTCCTATTATCTTTCCGATTCCTGCTCCAGGTGATAAAACTAATTAACGGGGCGGTTTTTAAAGTAGATTATCATCGGGTTACCTGTTAAGACGTGCAAACTTGGGTATGCAACAAGCTTATCTCTGCTCTTATGAACAATCTCATTAGACATTCTAGGTGTCGGAATACCTTTTCCAAGGAGAAGGAAATAGGACATTTAAAACGTTAGTCATCTCAATATTTATAGAAAACAATAATTGTTTTCTTTGCTCATACCCTTCAGAGCGTCCGAACTTTCTCGGTAGTCTAGGGGTGTTGCAACTGTAGCTTCTACTTGGTTATTAATACTCTCTGTGGCAAATTCTGACGAACTGGACCGTCGCAAGAAGTTTCAAAACAAATGGCACTCTATTATGTCACAATAAAATGTCATTGTTCAAAACCACATACCCACATAGTTTGAGGATTAAAAATTTATAAAAAAACCTTGTCTACGAAACTCATTTAGTAACCTTTACATTGACTTTTGACCAACTCTTAACATTTTGGGGTTGACAATTCCCCAGTCAGTAATTGATGATGCCTTAAAGGAACCCGTGACAAGTCGATTAAATACCTAATCAGACACGTTGCCCCAGAGCGAGAGTTGGAAAGAAAATAATGGACTCATTTGATTGCCATCATTTTAGGAAGGGAATTGTTGATAATATAAGTATGTATCCTTTTGGCAAGGGATGGAAAGGAGCAGTAGCAAAAGCAATAAAGGGTTACATAATAATTAAAGAGTAAACCCTTGACAGTTATAGTAAATTTCATATGATAAAAACCACAAACTAATGGGGGCTTGCTTCTCTTTACTATGGTTTGAAACTCCGAAGTGGTCAACCAAGCATCTGTGGTTAGTGCTTTACTAAATCGTGATCATTAGCATCACAAGCCTGAGATAACAAACAGTAGACAACTCAAGTCGAGTGAGTTACAAAAGTAATCCCTTATCCACGGAAAAGGAAACTAACGTCGGCTTACAGGGCAAGGTATTGAATAACAACATTAAAGTAGGAAGCAGCACAAATTTCACTACTACGACCAAAACTTAGTCAAGTTGTCGTCTTGTGAGAAAGAAGAGCACAATAAAAAAGAAACTTTAATATGGTCAATATTGTCTCTATATATGACTTTCTTGGGTCTATTGGAAATATCGCAATCGAATGCAAGCACTTACACAAGAAGGTACACAGTTTCGTCTGCAGCCTCTCGGGCCCTTCTCCTTTTAAAATACGTAATCAGTTTAGGATGTCCAACATCACACCTTCAAGGTATGTGCCTGATGCCCTTGTCTTCTAATTGTACCCTTAAAGATACTTTTATAGATTTATTTTCGATATTACGAATGGATATTAGAGAAATACGAAAGTATGTCACCAACAGGATTCAAACCCATGACTCACGCATCTACCAAATGACGTAGGTGACTCCGTTGATAACATGATCTATTTCTCTAGTGGCCACATTAGCTCCAATACTTAACCGAGGGAAATCGACATTTCACTCTAAACAACATTGTGGGGAGGGGGGTAGCCTCATTATTCTGTCCAAAGCCAATAAAAAGTTGCAAAATGTTTTTGAGAAGATAGTACCTGAAATGATAAGTTTGAATAGATGTTATTTTAAAAAGTAGATATTTCATAATCTTTTTATTTACACAATCACTTTAAAACTACATAACTTCAAGAAATAGTGAATTCATTTTGTACTTAAAAGATTTTTTCGTCTGGCACTCCTCCGGTTATAATTCGTCAGAAAATAATCTGAAAGGGAATCAACGAAATTATTCACCCAACTGTGTTTTACAAGGTAGCTAATCAGAATTCTGACTGCCAGATTGGTGTTGATTTGAGCAATCAGTGTCCGTGAATGGTTAACCGAAAAGGCCCAATTAGAAGACAAATTATTTTTTTCGACAGAGCAACGGTTTTCTTCCTTTGATGTGAATGGATCCTAAAACGGCACAGTGGAAAGCAGATCTAGCTTTACCAATTACGCGGAAGTGATCTTCCGAAAACACTTTGGCCCAGTCTGGGTTTTCAAGCAAGTGCAGCCATATGGCACAAAAATCGATTCATCAAGTCAGATTTTTCTATCTAACAGCTATCCCGTAGATGTCGTCGATTTTACCATCAAGGCTAAATTATTGCAGTTTTTGAGTGAAAAATGCATTGTGTATTTAAAATTACCATTGCTTGGTAACGTTTTGCTTCGATTCTTTGTATCTACAGAGATGTCCGGAGAAACTTATGTCTCCTCAATTTTAGGTTTCTGAGTAGCACCTCAAATTTAACTACTGTAGATATATATTGAGGTGCATAGCATCATGATTCAACGATGGAAGAATAGCTATGCGATGGGTAAGCCACCTGTTATCCTATCTATGTGATCAAAACACTGTTCGCTTTCTATCAACCATAGTTAGCAGCTGCAAAGTGTTTGTAGTTAGTGTACATTTCTACCTGACAGCTGGAATATGACCCATTTGATAATTGATTAATTGCACAACATGTACAAATTTCATTACCTATGAAGGACGCTATACTGTTGTCTCTGTAACTGCTATAGCTTCCAAGTGAGATATATTTGATGTTTTGTGCCATATTCATGAGCAGGAACGTATGTTAATGATGCATTAGATGTGAATCACACACACTGAACTATAGATTAATCTGAGCCTCCAATTATCAATGTACTCTCTCCCAAACATTTAAGTATTAACGCTACAATCCAAATGATGTTTAATCAAAAGTATTATTTTCCACTACGTTCTTCTAATGAATTCGGAATTGGAAATGTTGTACTTTACTATTAAATTACGCCAGCAGTTTAGCATACAGTTGCCATGTGGTTTCTAGCAAGTCGTTGGCTACTGTTTACACTTAAATGACGAAAGGCAAGATATATTCCCATATAGCTTTTCTGAGCAGCCCTGTGAAAGAGCAGAATCACATCAAAGTCCTTTCGGCGCATATCTAAGTATGCTGAGCTTATAATGCACCACAAGAAAAGAAGTCTTTGCAGAATGAAGGCAATGAAAAAGCAAGGGCATATCGTATGAAAGGTTTTAAGTATTTATCAACACTATCGTATCGAAATTCCTGTCAGGAAGAAAATTTTTCAGATACTGCTAAAACGTATTCATATCGAAATGTGGCAACGGATGTGACAAAATTTTAGCCCTCATTTTAAAACTTTTAGTAGCACGTTTGTTGTAAACGTTTTGAAAGTTGCCAATGGCCCAAATGATGCAAATCGATCATCCTTCAAATCATTGGGTTAAGCCCACCATCAATGATGAACAGTGTAAATTTTTAATAACTGCTAATGTCACTGTTTAAGGCCCTCAAAAGACTATACATTCAAAGAAAAATGAAGATCATTATCGTGCTGACTCAATTAAAAAATGTCTGAAAAACTAAAGGTATTTTCAACAGTTTAAAAAAAAGTTACATTCGATATAAGATGATGAGCGCGATTCATATGTCAAGAGGAGGACTGTCTTGTCGTTGCGAATTGTTAGGACGCAAAATTTTCCATGCGTTATATTAAAAGTGAACAGTCAATATTGAATCAAATTACATCTTACAAAGACGCAGCTGCTGTCTCCAAGTTTTCATTCTCTTCTTGCGAAACTCAGAATCTGATGTAGCTAATTAATACATTTAAAATAATAATTTTAGCAAAGCAATTAAATTCTTCAGAATCGACTATGTTCTCAAACAAAAGTACAATCAAATAAATTACCATCGTAAAAATTTTTCACGGTAAAAATACTATTTCTTTGTTGTTATCTGATGAAACTGCTACAACATTTAATGAATTACGGCAATACTTTATGAATATTAGTATCCAAAGTAATATCCAAACAAGGACTGTTTTAATCTCTAGTACGCCAGGTAGAATCTCTCTCCTTGACCATGAAAGGCCTATCTGCTAGAATTTTATTTTGAAAACATTACATGTGAATTAAAGCTGGAACGAGTTTAAATTAATGCATAGGATATTTAGGTGCTCCAAAACTAGGCCTTTCTTCAACCCTCCTGTTTCGCATTTCAGTTCAGACGCAGACAATTTTGATTTTAATAAATGTAGTCTCATTGCATCAATACTTGGTAGTTATTTCTTCTGTAGTGAGATAAGATAAAATTAAATTTGCAGGAAAAATTTTGCCGTTTTTATACGTAAAAAGTGCTTTTTTTAAACATGGAGGGAAAAATTTCTTAAAAATCGAAATTTCAGAATAAATTCATTTAAGGACAATTGCCACACTCTTGACTCAGAAAAAAACTAGAATCTATAATATATATGTTTTAGTTTAAAAGGGGCACATTTGGTATTTTAAGGTATTATGAAAGACGTTTTAGCTTCATTTTTATATCGATTTTTGTTGACATTTATCACAAAGTGAAACTTCTTATGCTATTAAAACATTGGTTTTGAAATGCTGGTGATCTCACTTCATTTTAATAAATGATAATGTTATATAAGTCTCATCTGTGATATCCGACTCAAATGCAGATTTCCTAGAAAATTCAAAACCCATTCCTGTCTTCGTATTCATTTTCTTGATATATTTGTTTAAAATTAGATATTTATCATCAACATGAAACCTTATTACTTAATGTATAACATATTTCGAAAACTGGCCTTTTTTCGAAAACTCGACAGCCTCCTATGAATTGCTAAACGTTATGACTTCCTTCTCTACGCAATGTCGGCAAGCTGCGGTTTCCTAATCTTGGGAATAGAATGGTCTTCACTGCAATGTCCACTATATACTTTCAATTCTATCATTAACAATCAATACTTGAATTAGCGTTCTTGTAAATTGCTTAAATAACATACATCTTCATTGCGACTTCAAAAAACGCAGTTGGGGGAGGTATTTGTTCGTATGTTAGTATTGTTAAGTGGATATAAAAACTTGTGCGTACGTTGCGTTTAGAAGTCGGTTATGAGTTACGCATCACCGAAAAACACATAAATCTGTAATTTTTGACAATTGGTTTAAATTTCGCCAACATATCATTTTGTTTAAAATGAGTTCAGATGCCAATTAACAAAGTAGAAGAATAAAGTACTGGCATGTGCGTTGTAAGTAATCTACAACACGCCGAAGACTGAGGAGAGGTGCAGCTTAGGGTCCTGGCCTCTATATTTTTGCTGATAATCATTAAAGGACTTTCCCAATAAGTTTCCGAACTTTCAAATTTTCCCTTAATTTATTCGGGAGTATTTTAAGAGATTTGGGAATTATAAGGCACTAAGCAGTCATCCTCAAACAACACCATAATGCCTTCTGCTATGTAAAATTGTCACAACTGCCAATTACATGCCTAAATAACAAATATTCGCAGATCCATTAGCCTTGATATGACGACACCTACGTCCTTAAGTATCTAATCTTGTCAATGTTAGTTTCCTTCCTTCATACTTTGCGTTGCCTCGTTGTTGATTTACAGAATGCAAAGATTTGAGGCTCATGAAGACCACAGTGACATCAGAACTTCATCAACTTCCATCAATACTTTTTTTGACAGGAATTGCTATTTTGCAGCTTGATTAATGTTCTATTTACCGACAGTGATTATATTTAACAAAAACGTAGTTGGTGTACTAATGTATTTACTGCCTATTGGAATCGCCAAAATCTAACAGTACAGAAAAAGGAATTTTTGTACGAAATATTTGATATAGTACACTAGAGTTTACTATACTATAGTACTATACTACAGTAATATAGTCATAATGACAGAGAAACCGATGACATATTTTACCTCCTCTTGAAATTGTCGAAATTTGTCTTTGCTCAAAAGTAGTGATAGGGAATGTTGTGAAAAGACTTTCCAAAACTTTTATCTTTAGGTAAAATTCTAAGATTTAAAGTCTCTCTAAGTCATTTGTCTAGAGAAACCCAACTTCGTCAGGTAGCAATTAACAGTCCGGTCTTGTCAGTTCGTTTTGGTAAAGTGTGCATCAATTTTGATGAATATTTTAGTATACACCAGTACATAGTTATAGCAGATTAATCAAAACTTGCAAGCCAACATCCTCTGTCTCCATGCTGCCATTTGTTTTCTAGTAATCTTGAATTTGAGACCATGTGATAATGCAGTACTTACTTTATGAATCAGCTGCTAAGGTGCTTGCTCAAAGGAGATTAGAAACAAATCATATAACGTCACAGAGCAATGGAGAACAAAATTATAACTGCGAGTACTTCTATCTTTTTTTCTATATTTATTTGTTTTCTTGACAAACAACAATTTAGATAATCACTTGATAGGCATATATGAATTTTCTTAATACAAGCCATATAAAGGCGGTTTAAATGTAAACTATTAAAACAAATTTGTGTAACATATATTACCCGCGCAGCAAACAAGAGAACCTTAAGCTAACAGAGTCACAAAGTGTTAAAAGTAGGCAGGAAGGTCTTTTTTACCAACTACCAAGTATAAATTGTTCCATTCTTTGTCCTTGCAACAAAAAAAGTATGTAGCTCGGATGCATCAAACAGATAGTTTCTTAGAGACGTAACAGGATTCTCCTTTTGCTTATGCCAATATACTCAAGGAAGTCAGTGCATGATTTAGCTTCTTCAGCTACTCTTCTAATTGCCCCTCTACTCAGATTTACAAATCTCATAGAATAGGATGCTCTTAGTCGGGTACAGAGTTGATTGTACTATTCCCGCTTTTTAGTAGTATTAGCTCGGAGATTGTTTTGAAAGCCCACGACAAGTTTAAATACAAGTAGCTTCCTTTCCTAAAAATCATGTCTGGCCTTTCACAATCACCGGTGATTATTAATGGAGATTTACAGCCATGGATGTCATTATAGCTATCTAACTCCCCATTTGAACATAAAAAATTTCAGACGTTGATAAGGATGGAATCATGCCTACAGTTGAACCTCCTCTCTTTTGCTAAACAAAAACAGAGATGCCATGTTGTAGAGTCTGGCGATTCATACAAGCTCTGCAAGGACTGCTGTCAGATAAATCCGTCGTTCGAGGCTTTTAACGTTTTTTAATTTTAATGATTACAATGATAAAAAAAATATAATAATAATTGTACAGAAAATAATAACATCCAAAATAATTGTTGATACACAATTATTGAGGAATGCTGTTAGTAGGTAACACCTTAGAGACATTGCTAATTTACGTAAAGCTTTTATTACATCACTCACTAGATAATGCTATTTTTCACTGCTAATACGATTACATTACAGAGATCCTCGGGAGAATCCGTGAACCAGATATACTTACAGGTTACGCCTTTCCAACTGAGCTAGGGGACACCACTGATATGATACAATTCTGTAGTTGCCACCTCAGCTTCCTATACTCAACAGCTCACTCACTCACACTCACTAATCCTCGAGCACCTTGCGGTGCTTAGAGCCAACTTGAAACACAAGTGCTCGCCAGTGCTGACGATTGGCAGCGAGCTGCTCCGCTTGAGATAGAGACACTCCACAGGATCGCAGATCTACAGCTGCACACCGATACTCAGGTCTACACAATTTCAGAGAGCAGTCTCCCTGCACGATGTAACTCCCCATGCGTTATATCTCCTTCCAAAAAAAGAGGCTCACCCACCAAAGATCTGAGTTTGAAAGAAGGGAATGAAACAACCAAGAGTGCCTCTGTGATGATACAGACAATCGTTGGCATGTTTCAGCCGGCAAAAAGAGACTTATGACTTTGTATCACTCAGCCTGTCCCCAAAGGACCTAATTGCTGAATCCGAGTTCCTGCTTAACATTGAGGCTAGCCAGTGCAATCACAATGGTCATACCTGTAGCAGCACTGGCCTACATAAAATCATGAACTAGGAGTACAAATGAAAAAGTAGGAAACTTTGGGGTACATCAGGAATGGGCCACTATGTACACCACTATTACTATGAATATATTACTGATTTTAACACACAAATTACACCAATGCCGCTTAAATAATCTGCACTACTAATGTAGAACATGAAATGCTCCACTACCCGTTACACATAAATTGCACTTCATTGGTCACACACAAAGTAGAAAGCTAGAGGTACACACGGAATGGACAACTATGTACACCACTATTACTGTAAATATATTACTGATTTTAACACAAAAAAACACCAATGCCGCTTAAATAATATGCACTACTAAGGTAGAACATGAACTGCGCCACTAGCGTTGCATACTAGTTGTACTTCCATGGTCACACACTAAGTGGAAACTAAAGGTTATATCTGGAATGGTTCACTAACGTTAAAATGAAATGTACCACTAAGATGATACAAGGAAATTACCTTCACGATTGGATTAAGGTGTATTACTAGCGTCAAATATAAAATATGCCATTGGAAATGTAATACTATTTACAACTATGGTCAAACATGATACACCATTAGGAACACACAATGACTAAATAGATATTAATCTAATAGCAACGGTTTGCCCTGTATTTTACCGCTACGAAGATGACAATGGAAAGATAGGAAATTATATCTGAATAATACAGCTGGATACTTCTGCAATTTAATTAAAATGAAAGTAAAATCCGAGAAGGATCCAACTACAAAACACAAATTCAAATAGGGAGTTTCATGAAGCTGGCTCACCTCTAAGTATTTAATATTTCCATTTGACAATGAGTCTACCTGCTTACGTGGATGGTTTTGGAGAAACGATATATATATATATATATTTCGCTCCCTAGCTTATGCCAGGGTACGATATGAATTCTTTAAATTGCTTTGTAGCAGCCTTGCTACTTACATAGCTAGAATTCAGTCTCAACGCTCTGTTCTGCACTGATGAGCCCACAAAGGGCGAACCAGTTCTGTCTGCAGATTGAGTATGTATTATATATATATATATAATACTTACATACATAAATTCAATCAAGAGTTAAGATTTCAACGTGCACCAGGCAATATCTAGTTGTTAAAAGAGGAAAAAAGACATAGGTCTCTGGGTACTCCTTATTTTTTTAGCAGTATCGGTATCTACCTCTTCAGTTGCTTGATGCTAACACCTTTAACTTTGAAGTTGTTGTTTGCAAAATCCTTAATGCGTTCTAAGGGATTTAAGCTTACCAATAGTATTATGGATCAAATGTATGGAGGAGCATAGCAACAGAATTACCACAGTGCAAGACGGCAGTTGATTCAAAGGGGACAAGCAAAACAGCAGTTTGTTTACATACGTCGTGCATGTGCTCAAGAGAAAAACACAATGATTTGAATATCTAAATATGTTTCAGACGCCATGAAGGGAAAGTCCATCAAAAGGACTCGTATGCTTATCCATGCTCCTTAGATCTACTTGGGTATCTTTTGAACGTAGATTCTAAAGCAGTGATGAATTTTTGTGCAGATATAGTATTGAATTGATTAATTTAATCCAAAAATCTTTTAATCATGATATGAGTTATCAAGTACTAGAAGCGAGTAAGAAATTAAGAAGAAATCTTGACTTGAGTGAGCAATCAACGCAACACAATCGAATATCAACCTATTTGCAATAGAATGGTATAATTGAAAGAGGAAAATGTCTCAAAGTATCTTAACGGTGTTACACTAAATTCTTTTCTACATTTTGCAGCTGTCTAGCACACTTTTTGTACTTATTTCTTGCTCTAGAGGGGAAAAAATGCATATTAAGCTTGAAGCACCACAGAAGTTGAGTTTTCACTAGTGATTCCGTATAAACTTCAGCAACTTGCTAGAGGTGATATTGAAAATGATTTAATAGTAATAGGGGTGCCTACCCAACGAAATTGGGTGGCTACCCTTTTAGGGGTTACTATAGGGTTTGCACCACGCACCCATAGCATAATAAATTTGTTGAAAGACCTCTTTTAATAAAGCTGGCATCGATTTTAAATTCCTGCAGCACGATAGAAATTGATTGCTTCAAATGTAAGAGAACTAGGCGTGTAAGGTGACATCCTGACAGTCAAATGAAAATACATATAACTATCTTAAACCTGATTTTACTGCCATAAGTTATACGTAAGCTCTTATTTTAAAGACAAGGCTTTGGTTCTTCTTGGCATAAACCAATGGTGTGCTAATTAACAATGCTACTCGCTAGATAATTTACCCGGCTGATCTGAGTAGTGTATCATGTGTTTTCTGTATTTCCACTCGTATAAACACAGTCCCCTGTCCCCATATCTACTGTAAAAAATTCATGTACGGGGTATTTCTTACAATTGTATAGCGCTTGCAAAGAGAAATTGTCTTGTTTGCTTCCTACGTAAACGACAAGCCTTGAAACAAAGGAGCACCGTTTTACAGCAAAGCTACATCTGTTTATTTTTAATTGAATTGATTATGACATTGTTTGTTGCAATCTCTTTTTATTTCCATACAAAAATAAGGTTAGGAAACAGTGGGACGGATTTTTAGTGTTGCAGATATTGGTTGGGGATATTGGTCTCTTCTTTAAGGTATCTTACATACTAGATTAGAGAAAATGTCTCTTTGTCTCTAAGTTTCTCTTCACAGGATGAGTTTTCTTCATAGTAAAAAGGTATGACAAGTTCATAAAGAGTTACTCTGCCTAATTTTGATGACCACCTGAACGTCTCCAGAACATTTCCAAAATCCTTCAGAACAAACTCAATGGCACACATAAAGAACACCAGCGTCAGGAACGAGTAGCATACAGAGGATCACAATCCTCTACTTTTTTTACTTTCCGACAAAGGTTTTAGGAAAGCGAACAATCTCTATAAAAGTACATCTCCTCTCTTATAAGCTCTCCCAGCTTTTGACAAAAGGGGTCACTGTGCAATAAACTAATTTGAGGGCCCATCAGTGTCAATTTATTTTCTTCAATGATCTGTGCGGGCCCCCAAATTTCCTTCTTAGCTGCGGCACAGTCCGCACCCAACTAAAACCGGTAGAGCTTATAGGCTTCTCTTATAAAAATATGACGCAAAAAAACCCAATGACGTAAAACAAGGTCATTTTTGGGTGCCCCTGCGCTTATCTATTACTTAAAATTTAAAACGTGGTCATTCTGCTTAATAATCATATTTGAATAGGTATTTATTCTTGATAATATAGGTTTTTTCATTCGTGGCTCTTAAAGCGAGAATGGTTCTTTAGTATTAGTACAAAGCTATCAGTTTTAAACAGGGCAGGGTTATGTAAAAGGGACTAATTAAAAAACAAACAGACATTCATGTCAACGGAGTCTTCCCCAACAGCAAAGGGGAATACTCACTGTATTTAACATTCCAGAAAGGCGACTCGGGTTTGTTACATATTTTATATGCTCTTATTACTAACTTTACTGTCGAAGTCTAATTCCATTCATCATTATGACTTCATACCAGGAGCACTGATTAGCGTTCCATTATTTTACAAACGACCTTCACTGAACAACTGCTTACAGTAAATGCGGATGAGAGCATGCTCTATGCTTCTGAAAGTTACATTACCTCCCAACCCTCCTCAGGGTAAATTGCAACACCCTTGTCTTTGCAATTGTAATGTCTCTAGGCTATTTGACTTTACCATCGAAGGTCTGCCATCCGCCCCCTAGGGGTGCAACATAATGCCAACAGTTTGTAAGCTAGTCCCCTATTTTTAGCATTATCAAAGAAAAGGACTGAGCTAATGAACTTTGAAGCTCATCATTTCATCTGTCGCTGGTGTTGTCGTTGTCGGTGTTGTCTTCGTAGGCATCACAAACACCTACAGAAATGTTTCTGTGTAGTAACCGCATTTCCATTTCTGTTGTACCGAGATTATCTGTGGGATGTAGATGAGTGTACAGTCTTTTCAGCTAAAATAGAAATTTATTCATTTTTCAATCCGGAGAGCGGTCAGTGAGTTAGCATCAACTCTCTTTTGCCTCTGGCCAATTTGAGAAGTTCAATGTCTTGTTTTTCCCCGATCAGGAATTGCAGGATAAAGATTAATTAATGCCAGATTCTGCCCCCAGATAATTAATGGCTGATTAACCTTGTTAGCAATTGCAAGCAAAACACTTATATGGAGACCGACGTAGAAAGTAGCAGTAATCCGGTAACCAGTAAACAAAAACTGCCATGAACTTCAGGCAAACTAGGCATCGTTTAGGAAAGCATATGCTCTATATTGTTCTTTCTCTGTATGAAAAGAAGCAGCAATAAGAGTGTTTTGAGTGCAATTTATAACTTATCGCAATCTATTTCCGTGCAATCCATAATTAAAGAAATATAATTTTACCCGTACCTCAAAGAAGTATGATTATTGGTCCACTTCTTTACCAATGCCGACTTCATTTATAATGATCGGTAGGTTTGTTCATATGATGGCTATATTCATTGCCTTACTCCACCATAGCAATACTACAAGCAGCACAGCAATTGCGTATGAATTAGGTATATTATAGCAGAACAGGATAAATCCATCAAATCTTATGACAGCATGCATGCGTATATCTGCAAATCTTATAGCTGCATCGAGCTCCTTTTGTATTCAATCATGCCTGTTAGCAACTTATCTTTTCCGTAATCTATTAAAGTTTCAAAATTCTATATCCACCGGCAACTTTGAAGACAAAATCAAAGATTAAATATGATTGTTAAAATCTCAGCAACTTTGAAGGCATTTCGCTGAGGTGGTCGTATGTAACATAATAGTTATAGTTAGCGGCTTGCGCTGTTGCGTATTTTTCGGCACGGTCATTTCGTACTTTTCCTGTTTGTTGTGGTAACGATATTTAGACAGGAAAATTTGCTTAAATATACAACAGCCAGATAAGAACAGAAACCATTAAATTCCCCTGGGCAGGGATTGATGTCAGTCTATTAATCGTCTTATTGGGTTGGCCTGGTTTCAAATAACTCTTCGTAACCTTGTTAATGTCGGCACTCAATAAAACTCTGAATTTCCATACCTAATACCCTAGCCAGTAAGACAAGATAAAGTATTGCTTGCCTTGTTGAATCGTCAGAGGCAGTAAACGTCACTAAGTATTAGGACTGGCCATAAAATTAATGGTTACGAATATCTAAGAGGACATGAGATCATTTATATCTGACCCTGGTCCAGGATTCTTCTTACTACAGTTAAGTTATACTTACCAGAATAGTCGTCGGTCATAGTCTTTCGTTCGTCACAAAAACGTTTTATCTCCAAGGAATCATAGAAACTATTGAATTTGTCATTTGTATCCACTTTTTTCAAGTAAAGTTTAAACCTACCCTACCTTACAAATGAACTTTCTGATGTCGACTAATCACGTCACAATTAATACCTCATATATCATACATCGGACTCCCCGAAAGGGGACTGGGAATAACAACTATGGTATTAGTTATTGCTTCTGTGAAGCAACCGTGGTCATTGTAAAGAAGCACTTATTACAGTAAAATCTATTTTAACCTCTATAAACATATCTAGTATATATTTTGTAAGAAGACTAAAAGAAGGTATTATATAAATCACATTTTACAGACACCCCTGAAAGCTCGAGAATTTGATGTAAAACTACGGTTGTCATTACGAGAGTACGTGAAGAAGTATAGGTTTTTTGATTTTCTTTATATTGAAAACAGACCAGTAAGACTTCAGACACAGTATTAAAATGCCGTTTAATGATGGAAAAGAAAGTTAAAAGAAATTTGAGGTAAGGACCACCATGTTTATTATTGTAAGTTTCATTCTAGATTATGTCATATCTATCAAAAGTTATGGGATAGAATTGCTACCAAGATTGAAAAGGAACTTTGTTGGTTTAATTCATTTTACTTTAATTTCACAAAATGCGTAAATTTTGTTGTCTTTCTGTGACAATAAATACCAGCAGGCTCGCTAGTTCGTTCTACACAAATTCAAACTGTGCTTTTAGTGGGAAGGGTACAAGATCTGATTAAGAAGGAGGCAACATACAAGCCGTGAGACAAGTGTACTATGTTTTTTTAGAGTTTTATTATACACGCTTTAAATAAGGGTTATTCTAATGGAGTACCACATTACCTGAAATCATGCAACAATATCATTGCGGCAAAACATCAAAACTGATAAGGAAATTTTTCGGTGCTAATAAAATGTAAAGGCCATCAAAGCTTACTTCTGCTAGGTATGCAAAGTAGCAGCAATTACGTGATACCTACATACGTCATGACAAACTTTTACAAAAGGATGATAAAAGTACAGTATCTCTTTCTATCTGGTACTCGTAAAAGTTCACAAAGTCAATAGAAATGCGTTAATTCTGCCGGTTCAATGACTGCAGTATTGATGATGCTGAGATTAATGCTAAACCAATATGTGGCGCTTATACTTGAAGGCGACACAGTATCGTGACGACTAAATCAAGAACCAAATGGCTTCCATTGCCTCACTCAAAACAGTGAATTGCCTAGAGTGCATGAATCTATCTCCTGAAACGTGCCAGTCCAAGAGCCGTTCTAGGGGCATCAAGCTGCAGCTAGTATCTGAAGAGAACTTTACTGGCGCTAGCACAATTACAAGCACACTTCAAAGTGAGGAAGTGGATGTGACGTATGCTATAGTTGGTGAAACGAGAGATCTGTTATATTAAGATGACGTTAGTGAAGTTATAGAGATAGGCAGTACTATCGTAGCTATTATGACAGTAGTGGTAGAACGCCTGCACGTACGATTTTACCTACCCTATTATTCTATATGTAATGACATCACAAAGACTGGTATTATTTACGTAAGTTGCAACAAAGGTAGAAAGTACGATGAGTATTTACTTCTTACGTTTTATCCTAACATAGTTAGAGTACATCAAGAATATATCTAAATATGTAAAAAATTTTGATATTCGATCTCCGAGTACACAAATTTCTCGGAAGTACTTTATGTATTTTATAAGTTTTTTACCCCCCCCCCCCCACAAAAAAACCATTC